>JBBPKA010000045.1:73030-186258 GCA_038088995.1 Guyanaporus albipodus | reverse complement strand
AGGTTTACCGAAAGTGATCGGTTCTCGTGAGGTTGGACCCTACAAGAACTGATTGCACCCAAACGCCTCAATTCTTTACATCGTAGAACGCACAGGAATCAATTACGATATCCTCCGATTTAAAATTCCTCCAGAAGTATCCATATCTCAAGAAAATGGACTGGGCGTCCCAGAGAAAAACGATGGTGCATTTGAAGACCTGCAACACAGGATCATTGAAAAATATGCCGACCAATTCCTCTTTAGTTGGTACCACACCGTCACTTGACCTGATGATATTGCAATGGAGGACGCAGAAACAGTACCCGAAACGACTCTTGAACCGACCCCTGGACCAACCCCCGAGCATGCTGCAAAATTCGACGAGGACGTTTTCTGTACCCCTTCGGCGAACACGACAGGATTTCTTGCGTCCTCCTCATCAAAATATCTCAAATCCTATGGAATACCCGAAGCAGACTTTCGCAAGCATTACATAGATGGTATCTGAGATCACAGCTATCGATCCTACTTTTCCATCAGTAACAACTTGGTCTGCATCTCTCTCCTGATCAAGCACATAGAAGGGAATATCTGGAAAGCTGTTCTTTGTTGTAGTCTGGAGCCCACAGGTGGGATCAGACCCAACGACCTTTGGCTATATATCTCGAATGAATTCAGCCATTGAAATTCGTGCGAGTCCACCTCCCACCTAATGACGACGGTGAAATAGTTAACGACCAGGTCAATGATGTGATGGATATTCCGGGGAGCCTGGAGCGGTTGAGCGACAACGAAATACACCTAGAGGGGTACACTTTGTGGGACATTAACATAGTCGGCCGATATTCCAACGACGACGACCAATCGAGAGAGCGTACTGCATAGTCGCCCTATATATCGTGGTCTAGTTCTGCTCGCCTGATCTCTCAGTGTTGCCCGCCGCTAGCCACGGTGGGTTTCCAAACTGCCCACCGATTCAGATGCAATCCCCGAGCTCACCGAGGATCAGCGTACTGCTCGGCTACCTCGACATCCTCCTGGTGCCAAGACCACTAACATCATCGTCTGCAGTGAGCCAGGCATCGCCGTTATCAATTTCGTCATCGGTGACACCATCATAAAACCGCTCGTGGAGAAACTACGTCGGTCACGCCAATCGATGTCACGCTCCAATCCAAGAACATTCGCATATTCTACATTATCGGACCTAGAGATCCCTATCTGGACGTAGGGACGCACCATATTTTTATACGAAACTTGTACCAACTCGCTCAGTAAGCCAAGGTGGCCGGAGGTACCCACATGGTGCATGGTCTGCAGCTAGTCTATAAGGGCTATGAGGAGCAACCATCGCTTGTTTCATGACGTCATTTACAATGGCGATGTGTCAATGATGCTCCTCGTTATTGGGCTTGGGAAGACAAGACGGATGCAAGACTGGTGGAACAAGCACAAGACCGACTGGGAGCTGCAAAACACGCGTTTCTTCAAGCAAGCATGTATCACGGTGTTGCAGGCGGAGGATGAAGAGCACGAGAAAGAGTATAAGGATTCGGTTAGGAGCTGTTGGTCGGATTTATGGATGGGTTTACGAGCACACCAAAAGAGTATTGTCCTCCCGAGGACGTAAATGGATGGTTTCTACGCATGGGAAGACAGGCAATGAGGCGATGAAGCTTGTCCTATTAGATCAGGGGAGCCTCAAGCAAGAGACCATCGCCAAGATCCTGAAGGAAGCGAAGGGTTAAGAGTGGGTCACTTTGACCGAAGCGGAGGCCAATGCTCTCGCGGAACGGTTCTTTGATGACGAAGAGTGTAATATGAGTTGTTATGCTGTGGCCCATGTATCGTCCAGTCTCACACGCAATTTTCTGAGGCTGTACGCCAGCTGGCTCAGGGTCACTCGATCATGGAGGTCATGGAGAAACAGACAGAAGGGGCCCCAAAAAGAACAAAGGCCTAGAGGTCTAGTTAAAGTAGACAATTCGAAACGGCGAGTGTACACAGAGCGTGTAATAATAAAAGAGCATCGCGACAATAGCAGAGAATAATCATAACACCCGTTCTCCATCCTACTTCAACCTAGCTGCGCAAAACTACCATCACTTACAGGCCCTACATCACCCTCCATCGACGTTCCTGATGGTACCTCACTCACTGGTGTCCCTTGACTAGTTGTACCAAGATTGGCATTCTTGCCCAACTCGGTCCTGACCCCGTCTAACATCCGTTTGAGGTTCACCCGCTCACTCACGAGTGACATGCGGGTACTCTCCAGACCTTTTCGCTCTTCCTCGAGGAGTTCTTCTAGCTCTTCGAACGCGACCATCTTCAATTCAAGTTTAGTCAATGTCAACTTGATCAACGAGGTAAGCGTGCTTCGAATTGTTGCATCTTCTGCATCTGCAAGTGCGGCGGCAGTACGTGCAGATGATTTGAGGGCCAATCCGGCAGCACGAGCTACGTGGGAATGAGGGATTGTTACAGGCTTGGTTAAGACCGCACGCTGGTCGACAGCCATATCGTTCGTCTGCAGGCCGGGCACGCCATTCTTGACTGAGGGTTCGCCATTTGGTGGCGCAGGCGGTCCGTCCGAAACGTCTTGCATAACATTTCGTCCGTCGGTTTGCTCGCCTCCAATGCCCTCCTTGGTGTCTCCCTGTTCTTCGGTCTCAGCTTCGGTTTCGTCACGCGCACCGTCCTCGGTCAGAACGTGCAACGCCGTCTTGGCTGCTTCCGCGGCGACGGCGGGGTTCACGACGCCAGCAAGGAAGGCTACCACGCTCATCACTGGATTATCCGCATGCTCGAACGGGATCCTCCCATATCTGAGCGGCCCTTGATCCCCCTCCGCCGCAATGTACGGGTCCTCGATCGGCAACGAAAGGAACTTGCGTATACATTGTTGTGCGGTGCGCGTTCCAACATGGTCCTCGATAGCGGTCCAATCGTCGTCATACATTTCTATCCCCTCTAGAAGCAACAAAACCTCCTGATCTGTCCATTCTTCATCTGCACTGTGACCGACGCCAGGTGGTGTAACAGACAACTTGACAAAATCTCCGCTGAACATGGTTGAGGGGAACCGCCCATCGAGATAACACGGCGCGCAGAGTTCGAAGTCTTTGACTTTAAGACTATGGTACCGTAGTGCGGTACAGTCGGTCCCGCAGGTATCACATTGGTAAGACATGTTTCCTTTGGCGTTTGAGGATATGCCGTTGGCAAGTGTTTTGGCCTCGGCAGCTTTCAGTTCTCGGGAGGCTTTCGAGGTAGTTTGATAGATAGAATTACGGAGTTCAAGGGAAGCCGGGGTCGCGGTGCTAGCACCCAGTGTCGCCGACACTATTTGATTTTTCGGTACGCCATTAGTAGGGGGATGAGTGCTAGATGGGCGTGTTCCAGGATGAAGAGACTGCAGACCGCGAGGCGTATCAAGGATGACTCGGAAATGGCCAGTGAATGGAGGCACGAGCGCTGCTGGCCTTTGTTCTGGGTCGATCTTTCAAGAGAGGTCCGTTGGGATGAGCGAAGAAAATAAGACTACCAAAGAGCAGCGCACCTGATAGTTGATAAGTCCCCACTGTTCGAGGAACGCGTGAACGCGCATAACGGCACAGACGTCGCCAGCCAAGTTTCGTCTACATGCCGTCACGGTCAAGTACTCTGTCGGCCGCAGACGATACGTGTTGATCATAAAATCACGGTACTCTTTGTAAATTGAAGGCGTTTTGGATCTGTTTCTTGAATTGAAAAACTCTGGGAGCGCACGACGCTCCACGGGATGGATGGTCGACATGTCGAACCAGGCTGAATAAGAAGGGATGATGACATCGTGAGTCTGTGCTGCGAGATATTTCCGGGCTTGTTCTTCGAGCTTTAGCCGCGTCGCCTCGAGCTGGGCGGGGTCTTCGTCATCGCCTTCGTCCCCGGACTCGCCGTCTTCATCTGCGACCTCGCCCATGGATACGTCGCCTGCGTCCTCTTCCCCTTCACCCTCCTTCAGTACCCGGACCTCTCCCGTGGCGCCATCCCTGCTCGTACCACCTCCACTACCGTCTGGGTCGTTCGGTAGGTTCCCAATGTCACCACCTTGAATGGGGTCGAGTTCTGAGCGTTTTCCGAGTGCGTTTTCGGGGTCAACTGGGGAAGCACCTTGGGATTGTTGGTCCAATAGAACAGTAAGCTTTATACGTTTCGTTTCAGAGGAGGAAGACGGTGATCCAGCACGTTTTGGCGAGTCCATGTCACAAAGCCAATCAACTCGAAAAAGGCGACACACGGCGCACTACAAGAACGCATACAGATGAGAGTTGCGCCAAACAACTCCAAATACGGGGGGTCGACTTGAGACACTGGAATGCTGACTGACAACTTACAGTACATAGCTACGATACAAGCTCGTACAATCCACCACGCTCCCTAAGGGCACGCCAGCTCAAGGTAATGGCTCCCGACTACTCGAGAGCTTGTTCAGATGAATATACACGTCCGTGCCAAAGCCGTCCATCGAGATGAGGCGCAGATCGCCACCAAAGTACCTCGCATACTGTCCAACCAACAAGTGAGAAGAAACCGCATGTACAATCTCATAGGTGAACCCACCAATCGCGAAAGAGGCAGACCATACCCGAAACCCGCCATCGGTGCTTGAAAGTCGCCTGCCTGTTACAAGAATATCATGCCTTATTTTCCCCCAAACGGAAAATTCCCCTTGCCTGAAAATCTTGGTCAATGCTTTGACCTGCCATGGTCGTATACATGTATGTCCAAATGAGTGGAATGGCGCTTCTCGGAATGCCACCACCCTCGTCCGAGATTTTGATCGTGATATCCTCGCTCCCCTCGACCACTATCACTTTGATTGGAGGGTATCCACGACTGCCCTCGCCCAAGGATGAACCTTCCATATGCCGGTCCTCGTACTCTGCCCCGAATCTCTCGACGATGGCTCTCAGCGAGTTCTTGAGCAGCTCAAAAATGATGTGAGATAAATGTCCCGGGACATATGCAAACGTGAGATCGGAAGGGCAAACGAGCTGAACAGGTGGCCCCCGAAACATTGCATAGTGCTCTTCACATACAAATCGAGCATTCTCGATGGCTTCCTGCAGGATATCATGCACGTTCTGCCAAATGGAAGTCGCCCATAAGGACACGCAGCCAGACGAAAGTAGAAAACGACCCACAGCCTTGGTACAAATGATGCCCACATAATCCTTGTGCGGTTGTTGGGTATTCAACGCCACATCTTATCTCGTGTCAACGAGGCGAAGGGGACCTATAGAGAACAGACCACTCACGTTGACCGATCAGGAAGCGTATCCCAATGCGTGACATGTAAAACCTATCCAACCACGCCTGTACTTGCCCATATGCGGGCAATCCCACACCCATACCTGCTTTAATTCCCTTGGCCCTCTGCCATTCCAGGACCCCCTGTGCGACAGTAGTGACTGTGGGATCATGTCTGCGCTTAATGGCTTCCAACGTCTTGGTGAATTGGGCGTTGTAGTCGTGAATCTCTGGTGGGTAAGAGTGACAAGGGGTCTGGGCATAGTATCTATGTGGGCCGTGAGAATTAGAAAGAAAGTTCGTGTGTTGAGAGAGCACTACGTACCTTCGTTCGACCGGAACGCGTAGTTTAACGTTGCCATTCCGAAGACCACATACGCCTTTCCCACCACAATTTCTGCTTCCCTTGTAAGCTGCATTTGCGACCTTAGACCCGCCCTCCTTCTCACAATGCGCCATGCCACTGGCAGCACCATCCCCATCGAGATAAGAGGTGACAAGGGATGGGTTTGGGACACTATCTGGAAGATATATATTCATATCCTCCTTATGCAAACGAGCAAATAATGACTGGCGAGCAGCAGGGGACAAAGAGAGGGGTGGAAATCTGATTAATTCCTGCAGTAGCGACGCACGCGATGTCAATATCTGAAGTTGCTTCTGACAGGGGGGACGCATTGAAAAGACCGACCTCAAAACTCTGCGCATACCAGTTCTTAACTTTAATTATAGAAGGCATTTCACTCAGATTGTGAGGAAGTTCGTCAAGTTCCTTGACGCGGTGGGCAAGGCGGACAGGAAGTTCCTCTGCGTTTGAGATGTGTATCAGCCTAGATGTCGGCCACCAAAGATGAACCGATTACCGATTAAAAACTGACTGGCTTTCAGAAGTGTGCCTTGACTGGGGTGTTGACCAAAGAGCACCATTTGCTGGAGAGACACTGAAACATAAAATTTTGATGAGTGTCACATGAACAAAAGAGGGAGAGATATCAGAGTTGCCAATATGCTCTAGCTCTTGGTCGTCTGCGAAGCTTACCCCACCGGAGGAGGTAGGACGTGGCACGAATAATATTGAAGGACTAACCTCCAGTTTGAGGAAAGGACGCAAAGTGGTGAATCCTTTCCCAGAGGGCCGACGAGATGCGGAATGCGGCACTCATAGTGTGAGCAATCAATGTAAGTTGAGGTATCGAGATTGAGAATCAAAGGGGGAGCTGTAGGAGGGATGTGAATGGGGTGACATGCGCCTGGGGGAGTGGTTGGAAGGGCAAGTTTGAAGGTAATGGAAGGATGATGATGGTAAAGAATCAGTGAGAGATCAGCCCATGCAGGGGGACGGGGCGAACGACTGCTTTATTTCAGGGCGAGCGAGACCGCTGTGCACTGGATGGCAGTCGGCCGGTCAGCTCCACTCCACTCAATCACGTGGCCACTTACAACTTGGCCAGCTCCACCGCCCCATCACTTTACAGATGCTGAGGTCCGGATCTTCATACTATGTAAGAGGGCTAATTTTCATCCTCAACCAGTGCACCACCACACGACTTGCTCAGCCGACAAAACAATTACACCTGATTCCCACACTTCCACCGACTCGGCCGAACCTTCCGAATGAGTGACTCACTTCGCCGAACTCAACGGCCTGCCCACTGGCCAACCGATTGTATCAGATCTCTTGTGCGCGAGCCCTTCACGCTGTTGCAACTTCTGATGCACGAAGGAAGGACATCATGTCGCCATTGTCCCCCAGCAAGCCCGTTTCAAGTACAAAACTGGTCGAATGGCATTGTTTTCCGTTTCAGTCTTCCTTGGCGACTCTACTCCGTCCTGATACGGTCTGCGTACCGAATCCAACCGGTTGCGCTTGCTCACATGTCCGTTTGACTCGAGGGATGCGTCCGCGTCCAGGTGGTGTCTGATTGATCGTTTGCGAAGCTACAAGCATTCCAGTCAGTTCCCTGTGTCAACGTTCAGTTACCGGATGTACCAAGATCACACGCGAGTGGATTCACCTATTCAGAATCAGCGTCGACAATATCTTTGACCCTCAAAACACGGACTCTGTTCGCGCGTTTACCCCTCTTCATAGGAAAGCATGGGCCCACATAGGGTAAAAAATGTAATTCGCTATTCTGCCCGGTAACTCGAACGCTGGCTGCGTGTCGTTCGTTTTGACATAGTTTTAGAGCATCCTCCGGCTCGGGGTACCCTGACACACCGGATCCCAGAACACTTGTTTGCCACGATGAAGGTGAACTACTTTCTCTCTTTCTCTTGTGTATTCAATAAGAGGAAGGGCGTTAATAATGCATCCTGCATCCTTTTCTCCTTAATTGATGCAGTTCTCTCTTTGGGAGCGGGACTCGCCGAAACATCATAAATAATGCTGGCAGAAGTCGAACTCAAGGGGTCCAAGTACCTCCAGCCGCATGGACTTCTGGTCATCGATCGGCCCAAAATCGATGATTTGAGGTGTAATTCTGATGTGACCGCATCATAGAATGTCTCCTGCGTAGCGTCCTATAATATCGTGTTTCGAGTATGCCCTTGTATCCGACTGTTATAGACACCCGGTATTTGAAGCTAGTTTTCCTCGTTTCATGTGCTCCGAGGCGACCCCGCATGGTAGACTATCCATGGGGTGTCATTGTTGGGTCAGGCTATTGTAGCCCTCTGTGTGCTCCAGAGAGCCGAAGCTAGTTCGTAAAAGTAGACGGTTTGCGATGCTACTGAGGTGTAGGCCGCAATAAACCATACACTATGTCGATGGCGCCAAGTAGACTGTTCAAACGTGTTATCTTTCTTTCAGTATCGCGCTACACCTCTTAAGCATGTACACATGAATATTTACTTTACACACACAACCTCTTGCGGCTATTCAAGAGTAATCCTCGGAAACAGTCTCGGTGAGTCGCACTGTAGCTGTGACCGAAGTAATCAAACATTACTACGACAACAAAGAAGAGATAGTAACTTGACGGAGAAAACTTACCCTGATTCAGGGCTTGCTTGCGCTTGTGAGCATCCCAAGCATCGAGCTTCCGACTTGATGAACATCAGAAAAACCAAATTCAAAAGACACTTACACCCTTCGTCTCAACCAATCGATCAAGGGCAGCACCGGCGAAGCCAGCCCTTGATTTTACATCAGTCTTATATCTGGCACTCAAAGGTCAATGTGCTTACACGAGTTCTTTGGCAAGAGCGTGGTTGTCGGGTTTGCCGTTCTCCTCACAGTGTTTCTCATATGCCCTGGCAGCCTATTGGGTGAGACACAATGATATGCAATTGTGGTTGAGATAACTATACACATGGAGAGTTTGAGAATGAGTACAAACCTCGAAGGCAACGCCACCAGCGAGTAACTCGTGAGTGAGGCTGGCTTTGTGAGTGTTGTCCTGTGGTAAAGTTCGTTAGAACCTGATAGCGAAATCGACAGCTCCGATTTAGCGATGCAACGAACGTACGAATTCGTTGTAGGCGTCTTCGTGATCATCGCTAAACCAACCCATAGTGATGCAATCGATTGGGTGAGAAGAATGAAGAGGGGAATGTGGATGGAGCAAAGCCAGAGGGTTTCTAGGACCGCAGTACGCACCCTTTATATGCTGCTGTGTCACTAGGTGACAGCCATCGATTTCGGTCGTAATTAGTAGTCGGCTATTCTTGTCAGGTCAGACATCGTTTCACGCGCGATGGCGCAATCGATAAGAAGTTGATAGGCACGCGCTGACCAGTTGAAAAATGGAGAATGAAAGGGGCTGTGGTTCCACCCCAACCCCGACTGTATCGCTTCTGACGTGGCATTTTGCTTATTCGGTGACACTGACCCGCCAAGAGAGAGGTCTTTGCCGTCAGATGAGTGGACATATGATTCTGAGTACCTAAAACGGGAGCACAAAGTCAGTAGGTACCATCATTTCATAGACAAGGTGTTGAGCAGGGCTATTTCTGGCTGTGACCCCGCGAACATCCTAGAAGGCGGTGACAGCAGACTGCCAGGTCAACTTATGCACACAAGTTGAACAGATATTGCTTACCGCACAATAACTACCCCCTCGCTTTCAAGGTCAAACTCCTGTGACTACGTAGGTTCACCAAGCCCTGTGTTGGTTCCAGAGAATGCGGAGGAACTCCGATTCACGTGACATCCGAACACAAGCCCTGCCATTCTCATGTCTGTCCTTTTGTCTTTGCTACTTGATGCGCGATATATGCCTACGTGATCATGCTATGTCCACCGCGTTTGGCCCCGCTGACACGATGCAAATTTTTCGCCTGCAAGCTATCCAGTGTTCTAGCGACGACAAGTTCAAATTAGTGACCACAAACCACATTTACACGAAAACATGGGGTCCAGCATCCACCCAAGATTCGGAACGCTGTAGAGTTCCATTTCATCCATGTCCAGCCAAGCTGCAGGTTACTTCTGACCTAACACACCACTGTACATGGTTGAACACCCGTTCTCCATCGTATATCCGAGACCCTTATCAGAAATCAGATATGCGAGACAGGATGACATATGCACAGTTGTCCTGCAAATCCCGAGAGCCTCGAACTCCCTCTGCGAAACTCGCATAGCCCTCACGATAATGTCGCGAATTCCTCTTGTTTAGGCCGGGCCACACGGCCAGGATCCTCACGCTGGAGAGCAGCAGAATGATTGCGTGCTCCTGTGAGAATATTATGTTATTTGTGACAATCAATTATCTGGCTATCCATGACCAGTTTATTTCATCGACAGCGTGAGTTGCCGGATTCCCTCGCATTTGTCGGTTGATGGCTTGTAGATCAACAGGGTTTGTATCGTTCAGGTCTTCATGTGCCTTCTTGTGTGTCTTTGACCGACTCCCACAGACTCGTACGATTTGGTGATCAATTGATGGTACCGCGAATGGCGTTTGCGTCGATGTTCCGTGAGGCCTTAAAAGCTTGAAGCTTGAGGTCCGAGAGACAACGCATAATGTGGAGCAAGTATCGCCGGACGGGTTGTCACCACAGCGCACATCATTCTGTTCGTATTCAAACTCATGCATGAACTATTTACCTTGGGAACCTTAACCCAGTCAATCAAGTTCGTTCGAAATTGTGCCAATCGTACATACATACAGCAAAAAAAATAGTTCAACTAATGGGTGGGAAGTTGGATCTCGTAATTCGATTCGTGCCAAATGAGCATTATGCAAACATCATGGCAGGTACCTGAATCCAGGTGTCTGAAAGTCCCATGCTCAGAGCTTGCCTCACAACCGGTCAATTACACTCACCTTGTCCGCTAGCTCGTACGTGTCTACCATTGCATCTGGATCAGGACGTCCATGCAGCGCTTCTCGGCGTGCGTTATCCAGTTTATATGACGTGTACAGAACAATAGCGAGAATTCCACCGAGAGCATTGAGAGCGCACGTTGTCGCGAATCCAGTACTGCGAATCAATACGAATACGTCAGTATCCGGCACGAAAGGAAAAAGAGAAGACAACGTACATGTATCGAGGACCGTCCGTGGTTGGATAAAGGTGGGCACCCAAGATTGATCCACACTGGCCAATAGCCATGAACATGGGTATGCCTGCAGCCCGTTTCGACTCCGAGCCAAGGTTGTGCGCGAACCATGCAATGACGAGACCGATGGAAGTGTATGTCCCACTAGTGATGCAAAACACGGCAAAGTACCTTGCGTGTTGGTTTCTCGGAACAACCAACACGATTAAGTATCCGATCGCACCGAGGAAACACGAACTTGCAATGACAAGACCGCGGGATTGTATACGATCAGTGGCATAAGCAGCGCCGCAAAGCACGAGGGCTGCAACTGCATATGGCGGCACAGTTAAAAGTTGAGCCAGCGCATTGGCTGTGCTGATCGGTCAGTGTCCGACCAGCTGACAGAGTAGTGAGAGAAAGGCTCACTATATCCAAAGGTCTTGATAATTGTAGGAAGGAAGGCGGAAATGCTTGCTAGGGCGCAATTGAGACCAAAGTAAATAATTCCTCCAATATAGACACGCCAATCGGTAAGTGCTAAGAAAACATGCGCTATAACTCGGGATCAGAACATGGCTACAATGGATTTGGATGGTAAAAGGGGGACTTCTTGCCTTTGTTTACAACTGCTCCAACATCAGCCCTGGTTCCTCTTGAACCACGTTCCAACGCAATTTCTCGCTCTCTCTTCGAAAAGAAATTTGTCGATTCCGGTCGGTTTGGAAGGAGGAAAATTGTGATAGTACCAAGCAAAATTGCGGGGATACCCTAGAAGGAGGATAAGCTCGCGTTTATCTCTCGCGGTAGTGTGTGAATGATACCTCGACCAGAAATAGAATCCTCCAATCCGATTCTCCACCACTCCCGCCAGGAGTCTTCAGCAGTGGTCCATATTCGATTTGCTGGATGCCGAACGCAATCAATCCTCCGAAGGCGCCCGCAACCGCCGCGAAACCGAACCAGTATCCCATACGAAGACCAAGTTCGGACCTCGTGTAGAAGAATGCTAAGTTTGGTCGTCACGTAGTGAGTGACGGACATGTGGCGGGTTAGACAAAGGAAAGGAAGACAAGGTGGCGTCGAATAATAGTTATGAAGGATTTGAGACATACAAAAATAAAGAGGAATTGCTGGGCCAAATCCAGCTTCGAAGACGCCAAGACCGATACGGCCGCACATCAATCCTGCAAAGTTGAATGCGGACGCCTATAAAGCCGACATTGTCATCCATCGAGAGGGGTCCGAGTTGGCCGCGAAGAATGTAAAGTGGCAGAAAACGAAACCTACCGACAGAGTGGAGCAAATCCCCCATCCAATGGCAGTTGCTCCCATCCAGTATGATGGTGGGAAGAGCTTTGAATAAACAGTTGCGGGGACTTGGCAGAGGATCTGATAGCATAGTTAAAATATCGGCGTTCGCATCAACCCGGTAAGACGTTAACAACAACAACAAAAAGTAAAGAACTGTTGAGCTCACATATGAGAAGTAAAATGCCGAGTTTGTCCAGTTAAAGAGGATCCCCGTAGGATCACCATGGAGGGTTTCTTGAGGAAGTCCCTGCAAGCGTGCATTCCCCAAGTTGGTTCTATCCAGATCTATGTCGCGTATCATGATCAGCAAGAGACAGAAGGAGAACCAAAGTGAGGGAGATAGACTGACAAGCACACAAGTAGAGAAGGCATGTGAGAGGTAGGATGCGGAGGTCGATCTTCCTGACGAGACGCCTCTCCTCCTCAGGCGTGGCTAAAGGAACAAAGTCTACAGAGGCAGACCGTTTTTCAACGGAATTACGCTCTTCATCCATAGTTATCTCGAGGGTGCTTAAGGGTTCGGGTTACGAGCGTAAAATTCGACGGGAGGGCGTAAGTAGCTAACGATCCGGGGCAAGTGCGGACGTGACGGGAAGTCGACTTAAGGGCGATGTTGGGGACGTTATTTGTACCCCCATACGTGCACCTACGGAAGGTAACATGAGCCCGAGTTTCAAATTGGCCTGTTTGAGGATTATCGGGAGAGCGGTGTCAACGTCCCCGCAGCCCTGGGCGTCATTTACGTTACATACCTCCACCGTTCCCAAGACCGTTCTGAATGATCATCGATGCATCTTTCTTCCCCAAATGACAGCAACACATGAACGCTCAGACGCCTTCGATGTGGCAGGAGCCAAGGCACGCCACTTATGTATGTATGCACACTGGCTCGCGTGCTCACCGCAGCGCTAGTGAGAAGGGGTCACTGGTATACTGATCATTGTAGCAGGATAGGCGTACGAAAGCGCGGGATTCATGCGGACACTGGCAGGAATTAACGATAGTTGCATCATCCGAGCTTCCACGCATTAACGTGGTCTGTTCCCAGGAACTTTCAAGTTGGTTGACTGAGTTGTGATGATGGGATGTTAAAATGAAGCTATCTCCTGTTCGTAAGCCATATCAACCCAGAGGGGCGTCGTCAGGAACCTCTGGACTACTCTCGTCACGAGGATCCGTTCAAACAATAACTCCGCCACCCATCTACTGGCGACGAGGTACCGAAAGCTAGTACTTCCCTGATCTATGGGACTTGCGCGGCTTCCGAGGGAGAGGCTGATCATGTGCAGGTTCGAATGGGGCAAGACGAGTATTAGCAAGCCCGAATGGCCAAGACCGATCGCGATCCCCATGACCACAATACAAACCGAAACCCCGGAGTAGAGGTGCGCTGTAGGCTTGCTATCATCCAAAGAGACAAAACGACCCCAGGACCATAAGGAACAGCGGTGTCTCGTATAAGACCCAGCCACAACCACACCTGCCAGAATTGGCACAATGATGGGATCTCGCGTCCGATGGGCGACGTTTTGAAGGCCTGTGGGCAACCAACATGTAAGCGCAGTAGAAAAAAGACACGCTAAGAACGGCGTCTAGTGCCTGGGTGGAAAAAGGTTAGTGACAACATCCGAGTTTGAGCTTGTGTGGGTTCCCCCAGCAACAGCCTTTTCACAGGTCTTGAAGATCAACGAGCCAGAACATGACAGAGCATGGGGAAGTATATCCAACCCGGAGAAGGTTGCACTCAGTGAGTCCAATCACGCTAGCCCTTTCAGTTTTCTCATGAGTGGCAGCAGACCGAAAGGATGACACCTTATCCCCCCGCTTAGAGCTCTTAGGCGAGGTCAAGCTTGATAAGCTGATGCGAAGTACCCTGGCCGGATCGATTCCGCGGACTGACACCCTCATCTGGATGGTGCGTTTGTTACGTTGCATTCTCTGAAGGGTTTTGCGACCCTACGCGCGGTCTACGTGAGGGTTAGTAGAGGATCTGATTGGACAAGAGCTTATGGTACGGCGCATTCCCATTTGACGAGCACTCGATGAACGCTTACAAGACTCCGATACTTCCCAGTGGTCATTGTGATATCATACTCGTTATGTTCGCCTGAGTCTGTCGGACCCGATCTTCGTCATGCTCTGCCCATTAGCCAGCAGAAAAGGGGATGAGGTAGGTACACAAGTCTTTCCCTTTGTTCGTTCAATCCAGTCTACTTGGCGTTCGTGAGCGGCCATGATTTCTGTTGTGGCGTGAGTAGCTTACTTCCACGAACTTTATTTGCCACCACGGTACTCAAGTTTATCGGCCCCTTTAAGCACACGCCTGACAACAGCCTTGCTCGTGAGATCTCCCAGAATATCCTATAAGTAACTGATCACCGATGATCAAGGTTGTTTGGTAGAGGTATTGAAACTGACGTTTGGGAATCCTTGAGTAGGTTTTCATTTGAATGGAATATGTATGTGCGAGGTGGTAATGCGCCTGTTGACGCGACGACATCACGGAATACTATACACTTGAATCCACTGGATGAGTCTAATGATGTAGGATCAGTACTCGTGTCAACTTGCTCATGCCGGTTGGGTAAAGGTTGGGTGCCCAAGATCGATCTGCATTAAACCAGCACAGCCTGCTTTGATTTCGGGCCAAGGCTGTGTTTGAACCACCGCGAGTGCTCCAACTCCACAAATTCACCGAAAGTCCCACAAAAACCTAGTTTTTTTTTTGTCGCCATCCAGTGGCCACGGCCTAATTATAAGCTTAGTAAGTTAGTAAAATTACAGCTTGGCTAAGCTGCCGTTGTCAAAGCACCATGACCAAAAGAATGATCACGTTGGCGTTCGTGACGAGCCTGTTCGTGGCTCCAGTCATCGCCGGAGTACACTGGCAAGAGCGGTATCAAGAAGATCTTATTATCCGACCTCTCTCAGACGGCAAGGTGGTCACCACGTTCACGTTCACCACCCTCCTCGGTGGTGCCTTCCCTCGGGATCCTCGTGATTCAGTCAGCTCAGGTGGGCCCATGTTTCCCGCTTCACAATGCACTTATGAATCATTGGACATGGTCGCCGACACTCCCTAAGCCCAGCATTATACCGTCTTCCCCCTCACCCTTGGCCAAATATTACACGAATACTCGGTGACTGAGCTGCATCTTTCCCTCAATGCTGGAAAGTGGAATTATGATGACTGGGGGTATCCTGTTCATTCCGGGGTGGGAACTGGCGCCGAGCTTTGGGTATGGATGGCAGACGGTGGTCCTCTGTCGTGAGTATCTCCCCGCGTCTATTATGCTCAACCTTTCTTTTGCATAAGATGAAGCTGAATGTATTTTTTTTTCATCAGTCTGGATGGACGTTGGATTGGGTTGCGCAACGCCTTAGCTGGCCTTTTTTGCGCCTCCCTCGGTTCCCTTGATGACCGACGTACCTCTTCCCCAGCCTCTGCCTTTCCTTTATCGTCTGTGCCTATCAATTATGATTCTATTGCTTACGCTCTCCGATATGCCGCGCTACCCTCGGAGCATGTATGCACAGAGAACCTCACCCCATTTCTCAAACTTTTACCATGCAAGTCACATGCTGGATTAGCGAGGTTGTTGAACCCACAGCGCGTATTCGACGCTGATTGGCATGGTCTAAGCGTCCACGTCCATTCGACTGAAGCAGGTGTTGAATTGCGTCTTGGAATGCAAGCCGTGTTTGACCCTGTGAGAGGAAGTGGGGGCAAGCGACGAGGTGAGTGATGAGTTGTCCCCGCTTATTTTGAGTGTACCTTTCCGTCCTAGATTGGTCATTTCATTCTTTGTTCGATCGGCACATCGACGAGTCATGTCCAGTTGCAAGCTCAAGCACTGTACATCTTGTCATATCAGATGTCCATGGGTACAAGCTTTCACCCGAACCGGCCTCCAGCAATGATACCGTCGGCGTCTACTGGCCTGCCTCTTGTGAGATGCGAGTTTTTTTTGGTATGGAGAGCGAATGTTGATGTTGGGTTTTGAGATGCACATCTTGATATTACAATGTTGTGGCCGGAAGAACATACTTTCAGGCATCGTATGTACTTCTTCAAGTTTTTCATGTGTTTGTACACTCATTTCAACAGCGCTTTCGTCTTCCGCCCCTCAAACGCCTTTGACTATTAAGCGCACACTCTACGGGTCCTCTCAGACGCACGGCGCTCTTCTCACCTCCCTCTCCAATAACATCCATACTCCCATTACGGTCGGGTACCTCGAGACTCTTCCTGCCCTCGTAACTCCCTGGATGCATACGTTAAAAGCGAACGTAGATGGAATTGCTCGAGGTACGGTACTTCTGTCTTGTTTCTCTCGCTTAGCATTCAGCAACGCTTTCACTACTAGATGACCTCGTCTCGAATATAAACTACCACCCTCCACTCCTTCTTGCCAACGGGTACCATCAGCCATCAACGTTGCAAACGATGCTGACAATTCCAGCCAAAAGTACACTTCGTCTTTCCATCGATTTGAGCAAGACGTTCTTGAAATACACTGAACATCCCCCGGATGCCATGAGGGGCTGGGATCTCCCTCCTGCTGTTCTCTTTCCGGTCGTAGTACCTGATAGTGCATCGACCAATGCTACGAATGCTTCGTCGGGTGGGCAGAGCATCTCGAAGCGCATGTATACCCCAACGCTCCTTGTCGACCTCCCAACACCCGATTTCTCCATGCCATACAACGTCATCATCCTCAGCTGCACGCTGATGACATTGATCTTTGGAAGCATCTTCAATTTACTGACGCGCAAATGGATCATCGTAAAGGTAGAAGATTGACTGTAGGGACCGGATGTAGGTTGGTCGATACTCTGCAGGTATAGATAGGCTTCGACGGTTGTGCCTCGTTGGGCCGTCCCTAGCGGTGTTGCTAACCTCACAAACATCATCGTACGCAATCCTTGCCTGAGTCAAATGATGAAGACATTGCATTACTGTCACGCGAAACTGACAGAAACTAGAGACCGCCACCCCTCCGGTTGCCCTTCATCGCCAAGGATCATTTGCAAAAAATTCCCAGCCTGTTCACCATTTTCACTTCGATACATCCAGAACTATCCTGCCCGCTACTTTTCCTTCTTCAAGATCGTCGTACACCCTGGTACCGAAATCTTCACTCCTCAAAAAAGCGAGCTCAACTGCAATACTCACTGTGGCAGGTCCGTAAGTGCTTTTGTTGCATATTTTACTTTCACCTTTCCGGAAGCAGCGAGTTCAATGGCCTCAATCGAGTCCTGGCGGTTCCCAACGTAAGAGCCTTTGATTGAGATATTCTGTGACGCGCATGGTGAGCAACACTTTTGAGATGGCCATCCTGCTCACCTTGAGCACTGTCCAAAAGATGGAAGTGTCCAGTGTTGCATTTGCTGGCATCCCAACTGCCATTAGAGAACCGCCAGGTCGCAAATAATCGACCGCTTGTGCATATCCTTCACTGCGTGGAGATGTGACGACCGCGACGTGGGGACCTACTCCGTCACACACTTCCTTGATTGCTCCGACGAGGTCTGTTGTTTCCTTGAAGTCGATCCATTTTTCCGCACCTAGTTCCAGACAGAGTTTCCGCTTTTCCGGTCCGCTATCTGTGGTGACCGCGTTAGTTCTCAAGGCCGCCGCAAAGGGTATTTAATTTGCCTATCGCGACAACTCGCATTCCCATCGCCACCGCATATTGCACGGCTAGAAAGTTCGATCAGCGAAGAGCGGGATGTAATCCACAGAAAAACTGTTACCTAGGTGTCCGAGTCCTCCGCCTGCACCAGGAATGACAACCCAATTTCCGATCCCAGCATCGGAGTACTTCAGTGCCCGATATACAGTCACACCCTACCATTTCCAAGTTCATTTCAGCAGGTGCCCTTTACAAGTAAACAGACGGACTTGCCGCACAAAGCAGAGATGCGGCGGCAAAGCTGTCCATTGCCTCTGGAATCGGCGTGACGGTATGCACCCACGATACCTGCAACAGTGTCACGGACGACGGCTGCCATGACAGATTATTCCAACCCACGACGTATTGTGAGAACGTTCCGTTGACTGAAAACCCGCTATTTTTCACGTTGGCGCAATCTAGAGAGCACTCGTCCGTCAACATCCTAACGTTAGATCCAAGTGAACGGGCTGCACACGGACGCACTCTGTTCGAGGCCTTTGCGGCACTGCTCGCAGTCGCGGCAGCAATATGCCATCCACTTTATGCCAACACGCTGACCGAGCTTGACGGGAGATGGCTCCGAGTTCTCTGCAAGTGCAACAACTTCACCGACGCCTTCGTGTCCGCCGATGAGTGGCGTCACCGCCGCAATTGGCCAGTCCCACTTGCTGACGTGGAGATCTGTGTGGCAAACTCCTGTAGAGATCATCTTGACGAGACATTGGCCAGGCTTGAGTTCGGACGGTTGTGTGACGAGGACATCGCGCTGCACGACCACGGGCTGCTTTGGCCCACGGACGACGGCAGCAACTTGGGTCTTGGGAATGTGGGAGTCAGACATCATCGAGTCAGCTAAAGGCGAGGGCCGCATCATGTTAAGGGGCGAGTTCGTGTTTATATGAGGTACTTTCAGAGGGGCTGGGCCTATCGCCGAGCTGATGAAGGTAAGCGGCGTTCTCTCTTAATTTTATCGTTCCGCCCTGGTCGAGGCCCAAGTTGCAGAGGTGCCTCTGCGCAGTCGTAGTGTTCTTGTCCCGACCTGTACTCATCGCTCGTCGTCCTAGTCGTTGCGCAACCACCAATTGCTTCACCGCAGTGGATGACAGAGACAGGATGTGACCTCTCATCCCCCGACTTTCACGTAGTGGAGGAGAGTTTTATCGGACGCAAATGACCCAGGCACCTCAGAGTCCGGTGACCAGCCGTCCAAAACAAAATTACAAAATTATTTTATGCGAGGGAAACGGGCAATTGGTCAATTACGGCCGCGGTCACGCCACAACGTCACTAACCACCACCGATGATGACAACAAGCTGGGTGCCCACCTCTCTCCTCCGTTGTTTCGAGCGCAACTGCTCATCTCACGCGCGTAGTTATGTAGCTGTCTCTTTATATTTTACTTTCTCTTTTCTGGCACTACGAGTGTTAGAAAAGGGTGAAATAAGTGTACAAGTGAATTCAAGACGGACTGAGGATCAGCAGGTTTATTGTCAGTGACTTATGTCGGGAGACAAATCATATTTTTGGAGCCATTATTCTCCTGTGAGAAGTCGGGGACTGGTGCCCTTGGACAGTATTAGGGGCTATTTTCCATAAGAGGCGACTCTGTTACAAGTACAGTAACAGCAACCACGGTCGAGGCCCTGCGACGGACCAACATCCGATATTCGAGCACGCACTGGAGAGTTTAACTTATGTCCACAGACCCGTATCATGTCGTACAGCAAGAAATACAATCCTCACTACAGACCGCCTCGAACCTGCGCGCGTCCTACCTTCGCATCCGCAATATGGTTCACGAGGAAAGTGAAGAGCTAGTTTGGGCTCGAAACGAGGTTCGTTCAGAGTTTACCGGTGAGAAAACCGCGCTAAATACACGCTTTGTATCTGCTGCAGCTTAAGGCCACCCTTGCAGCGCTGGAAGCAGACTTCGAGGAGCTCGAAGAGAGCGTAAAGTACGACTTGGACTTTGTATTGAGAGTAGAGTGACACGTGTTGACGCCTCAGCGGAAGGATAGTCGAGTCGACTGGTCCTCGCCTCTTCAATCTCGATGACGCAGAGGTAACAGAGCGTCGACGCTACGTTGGTTCGGTCAGGCGCGAGATCTCGGTACGTCTCGTCGCATTGGCAGGTTTCTCTTGTTGAACCCAAGGGTCGTAGAGAATGAGAGCGGAGGTTGAAGATGCAACGGTACGGACCCTTCTACAACCATCGACATTAGTATTGGCCACACATCCCACCCCGCAGATGCGTCTGCGATCACCCTATCCCCAAAGTCCAGCAGCAGGTGGTTCGCAGCTGACGGTGCCGACCACTGGTAATTTGCCCCAAAATAACAATCAAGACGAGGACACGAAGTGGGCACACGAAGAACGTCAGGCATGTGCATTGTTTCAATTTGCGACTAGTAGAGACTGACCATTCTCAAACCAGCTAATGATGGAGGAGCAGGACCGAACAATGGACTCAATATCGGGCACGCTGACTACACTCACACAACAAGCTGGACTGATGGGGCAAGAGATTGGCCAACACAACGAGTAGGCATCCTACATCCCATGTGTTCCGTGTGTCGGACATGTCATGATAACATATTCAACCGATTTGTAGATTGCTCGATGACCTTGAGCGAAATGTCGATCGTACAGACTCCAAGCTCGACAGTGCCATGCGGAAAATGAAGAAATTCATACGAGACACGGAAGGTAGTTCGGATCTGTTCCTCGATATTGTCATTTCACTGACGCATGGACTCACCCACAGACACTAAGTCGGGCTGGTGTATAACTATTTTGACAATCATCCTTGTCATCTTGTTTGTGGCGGTTATACTGGTTTGATCATACAGCTCAGAGGATGCCTTGCGTTGCTCGTTTTTGTTAACTTATCAAACTGTTGGTAGACTATCCAGGTGTAGATCTCATGCAGATTAATGCCTTGCATGTGAAGAGAAATGATACACTCACCACGTGCTCAGGGCACGAAGCATCATGTACAATGCACGGCGAAAGCCATGTCCAAAGGGGGTACTGAAGGGTCTGTTGTGTACGATAGAGTCATCGAGGTGAGAGGCAATTGTATACTGACCTGTGGTTCTAGATAACAGGGTTCGCTTGAAGGAATGCCGTATCGCCTTTACTCTCGGTCCACAGGTACTTTCATAGCCGAGATGCCCTGAACATTTCAGGGAAGACGAAGATGGATGGTATCCACACGGACTTGGCTCTCCGGTGGGCCCTGGGACGACATGAACGAGCACAAGTAACGTTATGTGGCAGAAAGGTCATACGGCATTCCGTGCGAGCGATGGAAAACGCCAAGAAAAACGAGGAAGAAAAAAAGGCCGGTCACGCGAGGTCCCAGCGAAAGAAGCTCGGGCGCAACGCTTGAGGCTCGATATAAACATACAAACTATGCATTTCATTTCTGCGCCCACACGTACGAGGAGTCGGCACCATGATCATATCGGTCCGCTGTCTCGTCCAAACCTGGGACTGAGTCTGGCGGTAGCAGTGTATCTCTGACAAGTGCGGAGCACTCGCTCAAGGCGCCTCAATGTGGTCACAAAACGGTCCTCGGCTCGCAAATTCATTGACATGCACGAGTAGAAGGAGCATAGCTATTACATGATCGCGCTTCGATGGGAATAGATGGAAAGAACACGGCAGCACAAACACAGAAGAACAAGAATCATTTCTACACTTCTTCTTCCACGGCATTCGCCATTCCACCCAAAGTCTCGTAGCGCCACGTATAGGGAACCTTGCCTTCCCCTACCTGGTCCGAGCAGGGTGCTGTACCTTGGCTCTCGTTTCCGATGAAGTTAACCCCATGTCTACTAATCCAGACGCTTTGTAACTCGAGTCGCATGGCGGGGATGATGTCATGGTGGAGTGAGTTGGCAACGACGAGGACTCCTGATGCATCCACGCGCACCGAAGGGTTCGACGGAAGAGTTGGATCTGGATTGGTGGAAAGCTGCCTCAATGCACTCTCTAGCATCAAAAGATTTGGTTTGTAAGCACCAATTTGCTGAGCAGTGAGAATGAGCGAGAATGGTGAATCTGGGGTGACCGTGCGGTAGGCTGAAGCTGGGTACCCAGGGCTGCAGAGCTTCTCGTGCGTCCACGCAAAACTCTCGTCATCGATGTTGGATAGCACGACGAGAGCAAAATGTTTCTTAAGCCTGTGGAGCCCATCGACCGTATCGGTGAAAGGTTGCCATTGCTCTATGGATCTCCCGAAGCACGCAGCATCATCACAGGCCGGGGATGGAGAACCGAACATATCTTTCATGTCGGAGGTGGAACCGCGCTGCTCCATTCTCCGTTCTCCTTCAACAATACCCGCCGTT
Organism: Guyanaporus albipodus; assembly: GCA_038088995.1. NCBI lineage: Eukaryota > Fungi > Basidiomycota > Agaricomycetes > Boletales > Boletaceae > Guyanaporus > Guyanaporus albipodus. The sequence goes on along the minus strand of JBBPKA010000045.1, from coordinate 164,145 downwards.
GTTACATCAGACAGGCTGGCTAGCTGACGATAAGCCTGTTCCAGAACCTTCCGGTAAGGCATGCTTTGGAATTGCATCTGCAAGTTTCGCTCGACACCTGAGTAATCGGCAAGTATTTTCTCCCGTGGTAGATCAGGGAAGACGTGGACCAAAGCATCATGTATGGCAGACTCCCAATCTATCAAGGTTCCGTACACATCAAAAATGAGTGCACGATGACTGGTTAGCTTCAGATCCAGAGCGTCAGAAACAGAAGGCGAACGAATCGCCATTGGCAGCAAGGCGGCCAACTCGATGGGGAGGAAGGCAAGACACAAGTTTGTTCGGTGTTCAGTGGGTGGCCGCAAGCTGTGTGCTTGAAGGCGCACGGTGTGGACCACAGTAGCTGATCGTCATGATCATGATCATCGCGAGCGCGTGATTGGTTTCCAATCAATGTAAGGACTATTCTACAGACAGAAACAATAGTTATGGTGATAAGACCGTATCTATCGAAGTATTCGTTGTGCAAAAATACCGGTCAACCGTCGTTCAACACCCATGGAACTTTGCGGGCATTTCTGCGAGTTCCATGAAATGACTACATGGGATGCGGAGGGATGGTTTACGCTGTGCGCGTTCAACGTTCAAACGTTCGACCAAGACGAGAAACGGCATATGCTACATATACCGAATGCCAATGTATTGTGTGCATGACGGAGGTTCATTTTTGTGACCCGAATCAGACACTTGAATAGGAAGCCTGGGGACTCCCACTTCAACAGTGGGCACGATCAGTGCTTAATTGTAGTCCTTGGAATCGAAAGTCATGCCTTGACCGATACGTAGCCTGCATTCGTCGTGGCATCCATGTCATTTTTGACACTGCCGTGTCCATGTCTCCTCCAGATGTGCCCCTGGTTGAACATTGCATCGCTCTGGATCTTTGGACGAAGTAGTGAGTCAGACGTGTCTATCTACCCTTTTAATTGACGCACGATACGATATCACTGGTGTTGAACAATACTCCCATGGGACTCATGAAACACAAGCCATCCTGACGTTGCATACTCGAAGCCCCGTTATCAGTAGTAAAAGAAGTTGACCGTTTCGTACTCCAACCCCAATGGTAGGGCAATTCGAATGAGACAATCCGCGCAGTATAGCACCATGAGAAATCTTTCGTTTTTCTAGTTTAAAATGGGCAAGTTAGGTGACAAACAAACAGAGGAAGATGATTTGATCCAAAGCAGATTCCTGAAATCATGGATGCCGCCAAGTAATAAATAGCCATGGCTCTGCAGTACGCAATTGCTCTTACGAGTGCGCAGTTCGACTTGTGACCATTGTGCTACATCTTACTCCGCTCATCGTTCCGCCTTAATGATGACAGTAAATGCACCTGATTAATAATATAAGTTGACAAGGGATGGCGAGGTAAAGTGACAAGTGCCATTGTTAGATGCGTATGCGTATGACTGACATGCAACTCTACGAATATTGGGCAGCAGCTGCTTGGCACTGGAGAGACGTGGCATTCAGCACACTTGGAATCAGAGAGTGAAATCCAGCACATACAGCTTTAAGTTGGTCAAGGTAATACGAACAACTCTGCAGGTCCGCCTTGTCCAAACAACGCGTAAAGTCCTTCGCATGGGCATCACACGCTGGGGCGGATTGGAAGGATTGATGCTGAACGGGAGCTGCTGTCTCAGTGGTCGTCGCCGAGTTGGATCCACCGAAAAGCATGCTGGAAATTCCGTGACCAATAACTGAACCAGCAGCAACAGAACCCGCGGTAGCAGCCATTTGCGCTAGCATGCCTGGTTGACTGGACTGAGTAGTAGATGCAGGCGGTGCAGGTGCTTGAGCAGGGTTTGCATGGGGCGCTTGTGGAGGCATCGTAGCAGTGTGAGTACCTCGGGATTGCTGAGCGGGAGCAGCCGCTGGCCTAGGTGCTGGGCGAGACGAACGTGAAGAACGCTGGGGAGAAAAAAGATTGGTACAATGTTAGAGACTGGACTGACATGAACTTACAGGCATGATGGTGGTTGGGAGACAAACGTGTGTGGGTGTGAACGCTGCAATTTTACTGTCGTCGATCCTTTTTATAACCGACCCGCCGGCGCATGCGTGGTGGCCCGGCGAGGTCCGTGAGAATGTTTCGGGGGGAGCCGTTAAATTCCTTATTTTGGAAATACCTCGTTGGGAAATCTCACTTTAAACTTGACGCTCACGTCGAAGCATTCGTCCAAGTGGACCATCCAGACGATGGCAGCGGTCGGATTCAGGGCATACAAGTCATGGCTACACAAGCCAAATGTGTGGCCTATCGTTCACTCTCAGTCGTACGCAGCGATGGCCGTCAAGAGTAAGCAAAGACCGTCTGGCTCTGCGCACGAACCATTGTCTCCGACACCCTGGGTGTCCAAGGCAGAATCTGAATTGCAACCATCAAGTGGAAAGCCAAGCAAGTTAAAGTCTCATCCCCCATCTCTCCAAAGCGCCGCAGATCAAAACCTTCGGGCAATGGAAAGCATGAGACGATTCACAAAAACGTATGCCACTGCCGACGTATGGGGGACGGAAATGACAAGCTTGGGTATGCCTCCGGTTCTACGTCTTGTTCGTGACATGGTCAAAAGGAACATGTTAGATGCGGAAATACCTTACGACCTGTATCTGATGTTTCGCTCGTTCACTGCAAAGCCTTTGTTTGCGCCGCGTAAATTCTCGTATGTATTGTGACTGTATTCACCGAGTGTACCGACGCCCACGACTATGTCGCAGTGACCTCTGGTATGCAATCAAGCATAACACAAGCAACTGGATGAAGAACACGTACAGGTGCACATTGGTTCATCTGTTCCAAATTACTCTGACACATCATTTTCTCAGTATGTTCGTTATAGCGAAAGCGAACGCATTTCCTGGTAGAGATATAAAACTACGCGTCAGGACGCTAGGCCGAATATTGAGCGTACGCAATAACTCTCCTGATGCCTTATTAGCCCCATTGCGCCAAGTAGCCCTTGATACATATCGCAAGGTCAACACTTCCGTTGCAAGGTACGCTCCTGGTCGGCGGTTGATCGCTTATGTTAACACCAGCTCAAACTATTGCAGGGGACGTGAGGACACTGTGAAAGAGTTCACAACAGGCACATTCCAGAAAAAAACCATCAAAACTATGCGCCGACGAGAAAGGGACCAAACTTGGGCCTGGAACATCACAAGCAATGTCTCGGACGCAGTTTTGTTCCCCAAGCCTAAGAGTGAGTTGGCCTTTGACCTTAGGATCTTGCCTGATGCCCTCTAGAATGGGGAGCACCTACACCAGTGGACATTGTCTCCATTCGAGCGGGTGAGGTTTACACCGAGAACGCAGAGCCCATCAATGGCCATCGCCTGCTCATTCAAGCCCTCGTCAGATTTGACATTACACACGTAAGCCACTTTCTCTTGGTCCCTGCGCCTCGGTGACCCCGTCTCACCACCACTCCACACAGAAAATTGACATTACTGACAAAGGTGGGCGAGCCGTGAGTCCCGGTCTTACTGGCTCACGCAGAGTCGTACAATACCTTCTATTGGAGAAAGTGGGGTGGTATGATACACCCTGGAAGATTAAGGACCAATTTTACAAGGAGTAGTGTAAAGTTGTTTCTTCAATTCATTATCACTTCCAGCCCGATAAGTGCGAAATGACATGCGCATGTTTGTGGGCAAACCTGAAGACGGGGAGAGTCCCGTTGATCTTGGCGGTGGTGACCTCTCCACGCAATCTTGACCATGTACTCATGTGACACGGCGTTACACACTGCGATTGATTCCCCGCGCAACGAGGTTACAGATCCCAAGGAAAGCAAGCGGCACTGTCATGCTTAAGTGTGCATCTGACAAAAGTGAAATTACTTCCTTACGAACTTTTATTCCTTGCAATGTCCGAAAGTGGTCGTTCTGCTAGATGGTCAAAAGCATACTCGAGTCCATTTCCTCGCCAACACCGTTGAAAGGGAGTAGTCGCATTGTGGTCGCAAGTATGTCATAGGGAATCCAGGGATATGATGGTTCACGTTGTATTACACTGACAGCTCGAGTTTGAGCTGAGGCGCGATTGCGATTACTCAGTACTTTGTCATTTATGGCTCTGAAGTCGTTCATTCAATACTGCGGTAAAGCATTGGATGAAGGAATGAGTTAATCCAGAGTGCTGCTGAAATGTGCGATACAGAAGACCTTTCGAGTAGATGCCCTCGTGCTTTCAACTCTGTCGGAGTGTCGCGAGCCGTTCCTTCGAGCTACCATGCCACGCAAACCGACCACCAAGCCTTTAACAAGTTCGACGTCCAACAAGAACCAAAAGAAACTTCTCAAAACGCTCCGGCTGACACGTCGCGACAGCGACGACGCCTTGGAACCCTCGTCGAAAAAGCAGCGTACTCATTTCGCGGTACGTCCTCGAAGTGACTCGGATGACTCGCAGGTTAATGTACTTATCGTTTTGTTCATCCGCTACAGTGTTCGAATCCTCCTGTATTCGATTTAATCAAGGATGGCACAATCTCGTCGTCGCGTTCTCAGGGATCAGCAGGTTCGTCGCGATTGGCAAAACCCGCGTGTCAAAGCCAGCGGCACCTCGTGGATGTCAAGGGAAAGGACAAAGAAATTGAAACGTTGGTGGATGACGAGGATGTCATTTTATGGGTCGACAAGTACCAGCCTACGTCTGAGGTGAGACAGTTCGTGATTGCTATCCTTTATACACCTCACATTACGGCCATCCCTGACACGGTCAAACAATCAAGGCAGAACTTGCAGTCCACAGACGCAAAGTAGAGGATGTGCGTCGTTGGCTCCTTGAAGCGTTTGAGGGTGGTCCATCGGGAAAACTGAAAAAGTACCGTGTATGTATGTATCACTTGTGATCACCGCGGCTGAATATATCCGCTTTTCACAGCGCATACTCGCTCTTACTGGCCCGGCTGGGACAGCGAAGACGTCTACGTTACAAGTTCTGTCTAGGGAAATGGACTTCGAGATTCTGGAGTGGCGAAACAGCATGAGCGAGCGTGGACCTTCCACCGTCGCGAACGAAGAACTTCGTCGGGATGGTAAGTGTGACCTGCGCAAAGCTTACTGTAACTGCGCCACGACTGATCTTCCTTGTAATTTGAACTTTTTCCAGAGGAATGGGATTTCGACATGGAAACACTATTTGATAAATTCCAGGCTTTTTTGACGCGTGCGACAACTTGCAATAGTATATTCAGGCGTTGCAACGCTACACAGAATCCTTCACAGGCCCAATCGTCCACCCAACATTCCAGTAAACGTCAGGTCGTTCTTCTGGAGGATCTCCCCAACGTTCTTCATCAACCTACGCAAGTGCGGTTTCAAGCCGCCCTACGATCCCTATGTTTCTTTGTTTCTAATTTGTCTGAACCCTCGGGACCACCCATTGTCATCATACTATCGGACTCGGGCCTTCGTGCTGAGCAGCCTGAGGATTGCATATGGGAAGGAGGTAGCAACGGACGAAGGTGGGACAAAAAGGAGGTATTGGACATCCGAAATGTTTTGGGACCCGAATTATTGACCAGTCCCTATGTGACTCGCATTGGGTGCGTGTATTGCCCGTGCAATCTGTATCATGTTTCAATGTTGACTGGGTTGTTGTCTAGGTTTAATCCAATAGCTCCCACACTGATGACCAAAGCACTGCTGAGCCTCCTGGCTTCACACTTTGGATCTTTGGAAGCCCATGAAAGACTACGTAAACAGCCTGCCCGAGAAGTCGTCGATATCATTGTAGAGTCTTCCAACGGGGATATTCGAAGTGCGATCATGGCTCTTCAGTTTGCTTGTGTTGTAGATCTTCCCCCCTCATCGAACCGCAAGACAGGTCGCAGATATGTCGGCGAAACGAAGACAATGACAAATGCAAGTGTCCGTGCGGTTTTGGAGACCGTCAGTAGACGCGAGCAAAGTCTAGTACTGTTTCACCTGATGGGCAAGATATTATACAACAAACGTCAGATCAATGTTTTAGCCTTGTGTCGCCGTTGCTAATAGTACTCTTCTTATCCAGGCAAGTTTGACTCTCCCGCATCACACCTGTCGGCCAAGGATGCTGCGAAAGAGCGTGAGTTAGATTTGCACCTGATTGATCCAGCCCCTCTACCGGCATGGCTTTCACATCACAACCGAAAGGCCAGTCGAGTGTGCACAGAGGTAAGCTTTGTCAAGAGCGTTTTCAGATGACCCGTGACTTACTACGCTCACCTGCTTCGTAGGCGCTGGCAGTGGAATCACCCATTGACTCATCACTGCTTGGGATGTACACTCACCAAAACTACACCCAGTTTTGCACGGACATCGACCAGTGTGATGGTGTCTGTGAGGGGCTGAGTTGGGTTGATTGTATTGGTGGGGTGTGTGTTACTATTTCGTTCGATCGTCACTATATTATACTGATCGACTGCTGCATTTCAGGCTCAGCACGGAAATTCTCCATATATGTTCCCTACTTTGACCCTTTCTACACTTCATTCGCTTCCAACACCCGTACCGCGCATGGGGCAGAAAGTGTGCAAGCCAACATGGTTCGACTTTCACGCTTGTGAGTTAGAGGCGTGGGACGCCGTCGGAGACGTTCTCGGGTGGCTTGGGAGAAGTATGGTTGCCGGTAATGATACGGACGGAGAGTCGTCGGTTTCGGTAGGCAAATGGACCTACGCCAACATCGCGATGGACCTTGGGGGCTGGTTGCGTGTTCTCGATGGATGTAGTGGGGACACGCACCCAGTGGAAAGTCAAGGGCAAAGAGGCCCCTATCCACGGCCGCCGCAGACACATCGGTTGTTTTCGTACTTACCATGGAGCCTAACGGCAGTTGGGGGTGACACACTAGGAGAGAACGATAACGGAGAAGTCGAGGGAGACAGGGGTGGGGGGAAAGGCGGAGACGTAACATTACCAAGTAGGCTGCAGGCTGGAGAAGAGGGGAGAGGGTGGTTGGAGGAGGATGACATTGAACATGTGGAATGAAGGACGTTGCGGAGGGTTTCGTGCGCTTGCTCTAACAAATACTATTGTCTGCAATCAAAGTCTGCGAAAAACATCGCGGTTATAACCAACCCGGGTGTCTAGGCGGGCGCTCCGGCTCATTTCTCGTTGAACGTTCCACATCAACTACCAGGTGGTGAACGATGATGGCAAGAGTCGGACACGCACAAGCTCAACGCCTGCTCAATGTCACTGTTACTTCGTCAAAACATGCGCCAGTAGTTTTCACTAACCCTCGGACTCGTGGCATACCTGGCGGCTACGTCCAAACAAGATCTCATTCGACATCCTCAGCTTTCAATGACCAGCCACATGATACCAGGGCCTGGTTTCATCGTAGGAGTAGAATCCGAGTATCTACGTTTCTCACTGCGTTGCTTGCACTCGGCGCAGGTGCCACGGCACTCGGTCTGTGCGTAGCTTGTCCTTAGCGTTGAAGTGACCTGCACTGACCATACAACCCAAATATGAATATCATGACGTTGACATCACCTCTGGTGCGCACGAATCGTCATGTTTGCCAAGACAGCTACGAAATATACACCTCCTTCACGCTCTGGCCGGTGAAGATCCGCAAGGACTTGCGTGCCGGGATCAGAGCCAAAAACCAAGGCGACCTTGCTCTGAGCGAGCGGTTCCTTGCTCGGTAGGTGTTACAGCGTCATTCACTCTTATTTTCGTTTATCTGGTTCTGGATCCAACCGTCTGTTTATTCGTTCGAACATCATAGTGCCTTTCAAACTGCGTTGACCCTTCCCCCATCGGCACTTGGCTCCGACCCGTATCTCAAGCTATCAGGCATAGCTGCCGTCTTGGCGGAGGTTGCCCCTGAACGGCGAGCGAAACAAACATTGCAGAGTGTGTGGGACAGAGGTGACGCCACCGTCTCCACAGCCTCTGATTCTCCAGGAGACACCAACGACTGGGGGTCCTACACGCTCACCAACGAGGAACGCCTTCGTAGGGTCGCCGTTGCTTGCAAGGTCGCAGAATTGTGTACAGACGATAATGGAGAAGAAGAGGAGAAGTGGCTTTCATGGGCAGTCGAAGAGGTTCTTCGGCTGGTGGGTGTCCAGTCAAGAGATGGGGAGGCGGGTTCTTCAGCCCATTCTGATCGTGCTTCAACGTCCATGGTGCTGGCAGAATTCGAGCTTCCCTCTTGGATGCGTCGAGTAGACCTCGGCGCACCACTTGCCGCGCTTGGGTTGGTGTACGCACGAAAGGGGAACGTTGAGTGAGTACTCGACAAGTTTTCCCAGCTCCAAAAACGCCTGTGTGCGAGTTGACCCAAAAAGGTATGCTATGCCACTTTATTTGCAGGCCATATCGCTACTGCTTCCACCGGGCATGGAGAAAGTTAGCGTTGAAGATTGTTGTGAAGGTCCGTTTACCTGTTTACCTCTTCTCATGCATTTTAGTTCAGCCTGGACTCCACGCGTAGCCGCACAGCTTATGAACAACCTCTCGGAATTGATCATGCGACAACCACCCTCACCGGAAATCAGACACCAAGCAGAGGCCTGGGCACGTCAGGCATATGGATTGATTGAACGTGTGCGGCAGATGTCCTCGCCTAGAGCAGGGTGGTTTAGTTCCAGCCATCAACAAAACAGAGAAGTCTGCGATCAAGTGTTGGGGGTGGTCTCATTTAATCTTGGCATGCTGCGAGAAGTGAGTCCTTACTGTATGATGAAAATTTTGAGTTAAGCACCCGTTGTGGTAGATGGATGAAGATCATACAACGGCACGCTCGTTCTATGAACAAAGCCTGAAGCAATGCGAAATGATCGGAATGAAGGAAGGGGTTTTGCAGACCAAACAGGCTTTGAGAAGAGTCGGCCGGACTAGCAGCAATCCCGTAGATTAGGGTTGCCGTTCTTTGCATTTAACACGAGATCCATTTTGGTCCCTGATCCCTTTTCTTTGTTCATATGTTCAATTGAATTTATCAGATCCTGAGACCAAACGTCCTGAACAGTGAACACCATTGAGATAGTTTCCTTGAGGGCTTTTAGCAATGTCCGCGGAACTGATTTTAACAGAGTCCCGGCAAGGGTGTTCATAACAAGAAGGCGATCCCACTAATGAGCATTGCAAACCTAGAATTCCCACTCGAAATGTAATTCGTCTAGTTATATTGATCTAGGCCTATATACAGGGTAGGCCAGGTCGAATAAATGTCTGCAGTACTTTCCAAGATTATGATTTATTAAACTGCTCACGATGGCGGATGACATTGTGCATGATATTATCCAACAAGACCAGGGGAATATTTAAGCGATTGAATATTGTGAAATGTATTGACACTGAGCCACTATATTGCAGTCAAACTTTAGAGTGTACCCCTCGCGAAACGTCCAAAGGCTCTGAAGCAGGTATACTTTACGAGTCCTCGTCCGGGACCTCCTCCACCCGCGCAGACCGACTGCCAGGACGCGAGGATTCGGGAGTGTCAACGACCTCCTCGATATAAGCGCCACCGTTGCTAGCCAGCTTTTCCTCTGGTGTCTTTCCGGACGGTGCCTTGCCCTTCTTCTTCTTCCCGCTCTTTTTCTTTGGGAGATCCCACTCCCACAACGGAATGAAGGATTCGATCTGTAGGAAACGTTGAGTTATAAATGCGGCTTGAATCAGGTGACGAGTGCTCGGATGCTCACTACGCCAACATCTGCAAAGAGCTGCGGGAAGATCCAAATACCAGGAGGGGCGACGACGACGGTAATCACATAGAATATCAGTCTTATGATTGCCAATGCAAAGAAGGCACCGATGAGGCCAAGCATCCCCACGCTGAGATACCACACGCCGAGACGCATGATGGGTGGCCACAATGGGAACATGACACCACCAAGGATGATGGCCACCATGAGCAAACCACCGGCGTATGTTGTCCACTGAGATCCCTCGTAGAACCATGCGAAGTAAGCGTCTTGCGCGAACGATTGCTGTGGGGTGACAGTGACATGGCGCGGAGAGGATGAGGATGAACCCGTTGGGATGCCACGATCCACGCGCAGGTAGAAGGCGTAAGGGATGATCGACGTTAAGACCGTTTCTGCCTCTGCCTCATTGGTCACCGTGGGGACGTTTTTGAGCTTGGCATAGGCGGGGGACAGCAGTGCTTTGACGGCAGATTTGCCTGAGGATGTGGCAGTCAGCACGATGGGAAACGCTGGCAAAGAGGTTTGGCACACCTTTGAAGTAATCCACGCGTTTGCCGTTAAGGGCTCCTACCCGTATTTTCATGCCAGACTTGCTACTCCGTAGGAATTGGGCTACATTGCGAGCGTCTGGGGGTGCTTTTACCTGCTGTGCTTGTGCGGTAGACATCGGTGGAAGACCTGGACGATTTTATTCAGAGCAGAAGACGCAAAACAACTTTGAGCACAGCAGACGAGAAATTGGACAGCCTTGCTTAGTCATCTTTTTCATCCAGATAGTCACGTAAGTCTATGGAGTGCGATACAAGGGTGTTCGTATAGCTACGGAGGTACATCATGAAGGGGGTCCCGACGAAGGCTCGGTAGATATTTTCGGGATGATGTCGTGTTTCTCGAGTAAAGTTTCTAGCTCGCCAGACTGGTGCACTACCAAAGAGTTAGCATGTACGACATGTCAGCTTGACAAGAGCTCACTTCCGAGGAGGATGTCGCACCCGCCAACAAACTCCCCGTTGACGTATATCTGCGGGATGGTCGGCCATTCGCTAGAACAAGGTAAGAGAGAGAACCATTCCCGTTAATAACCCGCGTTGCACCCACGAAAACTCCTTGATGCCGCTCCTAAGCTCCGGGTCCTCCAGTACGTCGTATGTCTTCAATTTCTCCGAAGAAACGCCTTGTATTTCCAGCACCTGGACAGCCGCGCGAGAGAAGCCACACTGGGGCATTTGAGGGTTACCCTTCATGAACAGTACAACAGGTGACTCTTGAACAGCAGACTGGATTTTCGCCCGAGCTTCCTGTGAGAGGAATCGTCGGAATGTGGGGCTTCTCTGGCTGCTTAAGAGCGCATTCCGGGTTGTTAAAGACTATGCAAGTAGAGTCAGAATGGCGGTACATGCTAGACGATAGAAAATGCTTGCAGAAATCTGAAGGAATGAACGCAACATGGTCGTCAAACGCTGACTAAGTAATCCATCCCATCCTCTGAGTCTATTGTGTAGTATTCCTCGACGATGCCTTCCCATCGCCGTTTACAACAGTACGCCATCGTGATCAGCCTTCTCAGCGTGTTCTACAACACTGCAGAGGGCGTCATATCCATTGTCTTTGGCGCTGAATCGTCCTCGCGTGCGCTTGTCTTTTACGGTCTCCAGTCCGCCATCGAAGTTGTCTCCGCTCTCCTAGTCACCTGGCGCTTCCTTGGTGTCGCAAAGCTCAGCGACGAACTAGAGAACCTGAACAGGATCTCCCAGCAGACCATCCGGTGAGCCTTGTGCACCTCGGACCAACGACGACAGTGCTCATCTTCTCTTGATAGTGTCGAACGCGTCGCAACGATGATTATTGGGGTTCTCCTCGTCGCACTCGCCTTTGCCGCGATCGCCCGTTCACCGCTCTCCCTGCCCTCCTCATCGCCGCCACCTCCACAGGCGTCATGTCTTTCCTTTACCTCGCGCGCGCCCTCGACTCCAGTACGATGAATGGTGAGTCACTCTGTATGCTTTCCTGCATGCAACTCTCTGGTGTCTTGCTCGTCGGCTCGTTGATATACCGCGTGTGGGACGGCGGATGGTGGGTGGACGCAGCGACCGCAATTGTAATCGGACTGCTGTTCGGCTGGGAAGGTGTTAAGATGATCAGGTGGAGGTGCAACAAGGATTTCAATGGGGGGTGCTGTGCGGACTGCAACTCCAAGGACAAGGGCGGGGTTGGTCCAGAGCCAACAGGGCACAAAGAACTGGAGCAGAAGCGGTGTGTGTTTTTCTCACCCAGCCAGACTTGTGGCCACTCAGAGAGGGATTTTACCGACGAGCCTTCTCATCCCAGAGGGGATCCGGCTGCGTCCATATGCGTAGCATTCTATGGGGAAGCGGAAACCCCCAGGGCACCAGAACAAACACAGCGCGCGTGTCCCCCTTCCACTCACTGCTGTGGGTGCTCTCAGAAAGCCTGCGGTGATCAAGTATGCTAGCACGTCGCCTCGAATGCTTTCTCGCCGGTTGGAGAGCAAGAGGGGCCCGACGCATCCCTACGGAGATGTTGGCAGGTAACAAGTATTTCGGCGCCTTCATTCTGAGATGCCCCAAATACACTGATACTGGAACATCTAAAATGCTTGCTCTTACATTCCATAGATATTGACCAGATTACAACAGTATAAGACAATCAAATGGATGTTATTCCCTAGTCCATGCTCTTCAAATAAAAAAAATTATCCGATAACAAGAGCATGAACGTGGGGAGATCTGCCAACAAATGAGTGGATCGGCTGCGATTCAGCGCGATAGGTTACTTGAGTCAATGAACAGAGTGAGACGTGCAGATGCACATCTTCCAGAAATACATCCAATGATCGTGTGTAACATCATACAGGTCCAAAGGTGAAGGAGTTGATTATAACATCAGGCAAATTAGGTGATGGGTGCAGGGCGGAAGGACATGATTTCTTCGTACAATAATTCTTTGAGTTGCTCGCGGCTGATGTCGTCCTTGTGCACTGACCGATGGAATGAGATGGGGTCTGTGATCGTAAAAGTAGGCACTTACGGTCAAACTCAAAGAACTCGGGATCGAGAGGAGGTGCGACAGGTTCGTCATCAGGGTCATGCTAATAGATGGCATGGGCCATCAGATGTGTTAGAAGAAGGATGGAACGTACATATGCCTCGAGGTATGGGTGAGCGAGCGCCTCCTCAACGGTTATGCGTTTCTTTGGGTCGAATGTCTGGAGGATCAAGATCAGCATCCTTGTTTACAGCCCCAAACATCCAAACATACTAAAGTCTTGGTCAGAAAGTCGACCGCCAACGGGTTCGCGTTTGGAAACAGTTGTGCAAAGGGTCGACGCTTCCGGAATGGCAGCGCTCGGATATAATCACGTGATCTGCGCGCTGTGATCGCATAAAACTCATCCAGAGTCGGGGTCCCCAGCATGTCCAATATAAGAGTCAACTGATGATGATAGTCCCTTCCGGGGAAAAGCGGCTTTCCGGACAACATCTCTGCAAGTATACATCCCACGGACCAAACGTCGATTGCCTTGGTGTATTGCTTGAAGGTGAGCATGATTTCTGGCGCACGGTACCATCGCGTTGCGACGTATTCCGTCATGAACCCCGTTTCTGTACCCGACGGTTCGGCTGTCTTGACAGATCGTGCAAGACCGAAGTCACAAACTTTGAGATCGCAGTTAGCGTTCAAGAGTAAATTCGACGGTTTAAGATCGCGATGAATGACGTCGGCTGAATGGAGCGCTTTGAGCGCACGAAGGGTTTGGTAGATGAAATACTGTGCATGGTCGTCAGAAAGATCTTGCGTGCGAATAACACGATGCATATCCGTTTCCATCAACTCTTGGATTACTGTGAACGCGCACATAAGTCGGACATGGGGGCACACGGAAGAAAGCATGACATACGGTAGACCTCCTTGAACACTTCAAGGGATGGAGGTTTGATGATATCAAGGATTGAAATAATCTACGGGACGGTACAAAACATCAGCCAAACACCGGTGACGAAGATCCCGATAATATACCCACATTCTCACTCACGCCGGCCTCACTCAAGAACTTGAGGAGTTTCAGTTCGCGCAGCGTTCGGAGACAGAACATGGAGTGATCGAAGGGGGCGATCTTCTTGATAGCAACTTTGCGTCCACTCGGACGGTGTACCGCGGAGCAGACGATACCATATGCACCTTCTCCAACGACATCGAGGACTTGGTATTGTGTGCCTGACAAGATTCGGAAGGTCAAATATTACAGGAAGAAAAGCAAAGACGTAGACGCGGGTGGATCAGCACGTACCTACGTTGAAGCGTACTTTGCGGGGCGGAGGCGGAGCCTGAGGTGGAGCATGTCCGTGCTTTGACTTGGACTGCGATGCTGCAGCAGCAGGCGCCTGCTGTTGATTTTCTGGCATGTCTGGACCTATGAACTAGGGTGAGAAGGGAACGGAGAAACGTCGAGGGAGGACAAGGGCCGCTTTAAATGCAAACAGCTTCCTGCCTTTTGTTGCTCCTAGAACAAGATTCTCGCGGGAAGTTGCCTTTTGGAGAAAGAAGGGCAAGTCTCCGCAACCAATTTTCGCGTATCCACAGAGAATTTTCGTATAGAGTTTCCTTTGAGAGAGATGTATATTTTTATTCCTCGTTTTGCAACACACTATAAAATAGAAAAGGCCCTCCGAACAATCCTGGACCTGACAGACCCACCCTGATGCTAAGCAGCCCATAGCACCAGTGGATGGAGTATAGACACTTCACTACAGTAGAAATTGTCGTAAACCAGACACTCAGTGGCCGTACTTGAAAGTGGTGTCATTGTGTAGTGGTTCCAATATTGTTTCCGGCTTCGTTGCTGTGCTGCCTCCATGGTAGTACTATAATCATGGTGGTGGTGTTGAATATCACAGATGTCCTGGTGCCCATCACTGCACTGTCATCACTGCAGTTGTCGACTGTGCCAACTATCCTCGTTGCTGCAAATATTGTGCGTTCCGTCGTCGTGGGCCATCATAACGTCGCCGCCGCCACATCCCAAAGATTCACTATCAGCTGGAAGTGGTGGTGTCAGCCATCCCGTCGTCTCGCCTGTATAGCGCCGTTTAACAGCGTCATTCATCATCAACATCGGTCGTCACCAGGCCACCTAGGTACCTTCCTGTCTTTCTCGTGGAACCGGCCTTGCTGTCGTCCTTGAGCGTTGACTTGAAGCTCTGAAGCCTGAGGCCTTGAGATAAGTAAGTACTAAGTAGATTCACTGGATGTCGCCGTGTTTGCATCCCACAGGCGTTGAAAAATTTGCATTCCCATGGGTTACATACCTGTCCCTAAAGGTCCAGGAAAAAAAAGAAACAACAAAACAACACCTCAAATGTGACCCGAAGGTAAGGGGGCAGAGATGTACAACATAAGCTGGATGGCCAAAAAAAACACGGACGGAGAGGAACGTGCATAGAGAAGTAGAAGTGGTGACATGTATGCCTCATACGCTCTGCCCGAGCCCTCGCCTCTTCGTCACCTACTTGCCACCAGAGAGTGGTGCACCACGACCCCGTCCAGGTCCACCACGACCCCGGAACCCGCCCCGAGCTTCACCATTCAGAGGACCACCACCACGAGGTCGGCTTTGAGGCCTCTCGCCGCGCTCCTTGCGAGTCTCGACGAAAATACGCACCTGACCAACTTCACCTCCAACATCAATCCGCACCCCACCTTCCCCACCCTGGTTTTGTGGTAAAGACGTGATGATTGCTTTCTTGGCAGCATCCAGGGACAAGAACTCAAGAAAAGCACACGCCTTTGATCGTACGATCTCTACATCTTTCACTGGGCCGAACCGCTGAGTGAGAATCTGACTAAGCTGATTTTGGCTGACCGACTCGACAACACCCTAAAGGATAAAAGCGATCAATCCCAGTTGATAGTAAATTCGTGGAAAGTAAATACTTTGACGAAACATTGGGGAGTGGTCAGGGCCAGCACAGCAGCAATTGAAGGGTGCTCGCGTGACCCATGTTGCTGCCCACCACGATGTGCTGGTCCGTGAGGTGCTGGAGACTGTGAACCGCTTGTCGGTACAGGGCTATTTGAGGCAGCGGGCACTTCCGTCAAACCCTTGGACTCCATCGCAACCTGTGATCCCCATCGTTTCGAGTCCGTGGCAGCGAGACTCGCCCAGCTCTTGGGTACCGATTTGACAGGTACAGGGTTGGGGGCAGACGTTTGTTGCAAAGGCGTAGCTGGTGGCGCAGGCGAAGCGGCAAGAGAAGGTTGAGGCTCTTGGCGCTCCAGGTCAGGCACAAACTCGGGCTCGGGCTCAGCTTCGGTAACTGATTCGGACTCTGACGGAGTAACGGGTACAGGTGTGGGCTCGGGTTCAGATTCTTCTTGGTGGTACCCATTCGGCTCTGCGAGATTGGTCTCTGCGGCCGGAGGAGTGAGCGGATCAGGCTGAACAGTCGTGGGGTCCTCCTCTAAGACTGGGACCGGAGGAGGGGTAGGCTCACGGGGCGGGGGCGGAGAAGATGGCTCGGGCTCAGCAATAGGTTCAGATGCTGGCTCCTCGGCAGGGATAGGTTCGGAAGCAAGACCGGCGGGCGAGGGCTCGGCTTCGCTGATATCATCCTCCACGGTATCTTCCTTCAAGAATCGGAAGATGTCATTGAGAACGAAGTAGCCATTCGGTTGTTCCGCCAGGAAAAAAGTCTGGACAAACTTTTTCCAGGGATCACCATGGTTGGACATTTCGCCGATGACCTGAATGATGATACCACCATTGGCGGAAGATTGCGCATCTACAGAGTGGATGAAGACTTTACAATCCTGGAAACCGATGGATGTGATCTTGTTGTGAATTTCCTGAGCAACACATGAGTATACGAAAGATAGGAAAATGAACAAAAGAACCTGCTGGCCAAAACAGGGCTTGACTTCCTCTCCCTCTGTGCCATGAATGAAGGTGGAGGTTTTGGTGTAGAAGCAATGTAAACGATTGGGCTGTTTGTTGACATACGTGTAATATTGAGGAACGAACTGCCATCCAACCTCGGAAGGAACGACGTTCTGATGAATTGTAGATGCAGTGGACATGATGGAGAAATGCTAATGCCTGGAGGTCAGCCGATGTGGAGGAGAGGTACAAAATTTGATTTTTTTGAGCGCGCACCCAAAAGAAGTGGGTACGTCAGCACACAGCTTCAACCAGTTTGAGGCTGACAAAGCTGAATCGCAGATACCAGCTGCCTGGGTAGATTACATATGATTGCAGTTACAGTATGTAAAGTGCAGCCAAGCCATGGCTATGTTAAATTATTATTAGGGTGCAAATCTTCCTCTGACCTCATTGACCACAGAACATATTTTACTGCATTCCAATGAGTGGTTAGGTTAATGACCAGGATCTTTAATTTTTGGAAGAGATTCCAGCAAGGCTTCATAACCACCTGTTGATTTCTCATTTCCTAGCACCCTTTCATTAATGGATGTTTTATTTATATGATATTATAAGAGGCTTCATACAGATTCTGAGTGAATTGTAATCCTACAGCATATACATAATTGACTTTCTCATAATGTATTAGAAATTCTCATGACATACAGCTAAAATAACTGTCATTACAAGATCCTCTTATGCATTATGAGAAAGTCAATTGTACTATGCAACAGGTCAACAAATTCCTATAGTTTTAAGAATCTATCATTTTATGTCATGCTACACTTGTCCACTGTACAATGTACTGGTGAAATCAAATCTATCAACTATCATCTTTTGTGCCAAAGAATGGAGATGAATTGTGGAACAAGTCCAAGTGGAAGTTGTATAAGGTATCTGTGTGTCTGTCTTGAAATCACTGCCGTGCACACAACTTAGTCTTTCTTTTTTCGTTTTTTCTTAAAAAAAAGCAAGAAAGAAAGCAGAGAAAAAAGAAAGGCAAACAGAAAGGAACAAAAGAAAACACGAAGAACAAAGGATAACAAGCCACACCATCAAAAGGAACGATTGGAACTGTGCTTTAATCCGGTTTAAGTGTTGGAATCTCGATTATGCGCGACAGGGACTTCCGGTTCAAATAGATTCCCATCCTTGTCATCAAACCGCACACCCTTTGAATCCCAGCATCTCCGCCATTTTTGGATAAAAACTGCATGTTCGGCCACGCGTGCCAATGTTCCCGTATTCCGGATCCTAATTTGTTTCAACTTGGGCAGGTTGGACTCCTCGATCTGACACATTAAATCTTCGAGTGGTTTCATGATATACGCAGCAAATATTGGAACTGGGACATCAACGAGTTCCTCACTGATGGGTAAAATGCTGATCCGTTTGAGGGAAGGGTGGTAGACATTGTCGAGCTGTTGATGCGGAAAGATGGTGAAAAACGTTTCGAGGTTGGAACATTTAGCGATTATTTCTGGAAGTAGTGGTGTATAAGCGACCGTCCTTAGGATGCGAATTTTATGCCCATGAGTTTGCAGAAAATCAGGGCTGAACGGAGAAAAGCCTTCGAGACGCTGTAGACACGGAAGTTGATCTGGAGACTCGGAGAGCATGAGGAGGAGGGTGTTAAGTGGGAGGTTTCCCAAAGATACGTGAGAGAAAGATTTACTGTCCCCTAAGATGAGAGTGTTCAGATTAGGTAGGATGAGATACTCCTGACGGGGTTTTTCAGGGATCGACCCATATATATTAGCAAGAGTGAGACTACGGAGGCCGCGCAAATTCAGCAGGAGGTCCATCAAGTCGCCCCAACCCGGACTCTCGTTGCAATTCCACTCGATCCTACAGAGGGAACGTGCACACGTCGTGAGGAGTGCTTGAATAACTTCGGTAGGTGTCTGTGTAGGTGGGAGGATGGTCTGCGCATTTGGCGTTAAGGACATGTAAAAATTGCTGTTGATGAAAGTCTCGAGGTTAGGAGTACACCGTAAGAGACGGGCGAGATGTTTCGCGTCACTTGGATGAGGATTGTGGAGCCGGACATCCACGCGACGAGTCAACGATCCGAGCGCACGGATGCCATCGCTGGCCCTGCTTTGTTCGAGACGGTCTGCAAGGAAGACGACTTGTTGAGAGCAGGTGAGATGGATGTACTCATGGAGGAGTTCCGATACGACTAAATGCCAGTCTTTACAAACTAACAGGAGTGCTGTTCGCGTGGATGGTGGCACGGCCCAATAGAGGTCAGCACCGCGTGTTTCCGAACAAGAGTCAAGTTGGTCGAAGAGAAACACGCCCGGCACTCGGAGAAGCAGGGAGAAGATGTGTCTCCAAACTTCGACTGGGAGCGGTGATAATGGAGACATGATGGGAGCACTTGATCTGCCAAGGCGATGCATGAGGTTTCGCCATAGAAATCTCCGAAAATGATGTCCTTACCAATCCGAACCGAATAATGGTACAAGGGGGAGGAGGGAAAGATTAGGACAGCAAACGTTGTGAAATTTGACAAGCTGGAACGAATGATGAAACAAAGTTAGAGAGAAGAAGAGTGGGGATCTAGGTCTGACTTAGAGCCAAAGGCGTCGGTCACTAGCACCCACAATAAGACAGTACCATTTATAGTAAACCGTGTTTGCATCAGCAGGTTCAGCCAAACAACCCTGACCGACCCCCAAGCTGTTCTGGCGGCAAGCGGGCTTGGCAAAGACCAGCGGGTGAAAAACTGGCAAGTTGATAAAAGTTTTTACTTACTGTATGCCATGCCCAAGAGAAAGGAATACCATCAATCTTTGTCTACAATCAAAAAAGTCAAGGTCCAACACGGATCGCTCGATGACTTGCCGTGGAAATCTGTTGCGAGATCAATCGAGATGGGCCATAATGGCGACGACGGCATCCTTGAACTAGAAGAGGTTGACAATGTCGAGGTTGTCTACGAGGAGAAAAACGGTGGAAGGGTTATCAAGTTCAACGTTCGTTCGCCTTCTATTTACCTTCTCCCGGTTACGTCTAATATGCCCGAACCTGCGGTAGGTCTTACAGCCTCCAGACACTATTGCGGTTGACAAACCGTCAAATATTGGGGGTGGCGAGCCTCTTACTGGTTTGACTGAGGCCTCACAATCACCAGCAAGCACTTCATTTGATGGTATGATTTTTTGTTTCGGTCGCAGTATCATATGACGCCCATGTCTGGTGAATAGCTGCGTTACTGCCTAAATGGCGGCCATTCAATTTGCATTCTCGCCTCCTGCAGGTGTTGCACAAAAAATCATTCTTTACTCCCACTCCAATTCAGTTACGAGCAATTCCGTTTGCACTTTGCAACCGAGATGTCATTGGTGTAGCAGAAACGGTGTGCCTCATGCGCGCTTCGTCACCGCCAGTTCTATTCAACCACATTCATAGGGATCGGGGAAGACTCTCGCGTATGGACTACCTATTCTTCACCGCATACTCGCACAGACAAGGCATCGGCGCCCTTCCCAGAAATGCAACATCCAAGCCCTGATCCTCACTCCTACTCGAGAGCTTGCTTTGCAAGTTTCAGATCATCTCAGCGCATTTTCGAGAACCGTTGACCCTGCAATCAAGGAGGAACTACAGGAAGTAGATGTATCCAGGGCCAAGGATAGCATCAAGGGCAAGGGATATGTCCGTAAGAACGCATCACCGCTCGTTAGTATTGCTGTTTTAGTTGGTGGGATGTCTGCTCAAAAGCAGCGGAGGGTCCTCGATCGTGGCGTCGATGTTCTAGTCGCGACACCTGGAAGGCTATGGGAGATACTCGAAGAGGTTTGTTCCCGACGAAACCTAGTGTTGCGTGAATTAAATCGATTTCTTTTAACCAGGATGAAGTCCTCGTTCAACAGATTCGGAATCTCAAATTTCTTGTATTAGATGAGGCGGATCGCATGATTGAGACCGGACATTTTGTCGAAATGGACAATATTCTACGCCTTACAGCTCGTCAATCAAAGCGAGTAGCTGGGTCAATATAAATCGCTGTAACTGACACATCTGTTTTAGAGAAGACGAGGTAGAACCAGAGCTTAACGTCCAAGAAGGGGATGTACGCCAACCACAGAGCGACGATCTACAAACGTTCGTATTCTCTGCGACGCTGAACAATGACCTTCAACGAAACCTCAAACGGCGTTCGAGACCTAGGCCGGTACAAAAAGGACAGCTCAGGTCGCTCAGCACACTCGGTGAGTTGCCACCCTGGGGCTAAATGAAGTAGGGTTCCCATCTAGCATAGATGATCTACTTCTACGACTTGATTTCCGCGATCCGGAGCCAGAAATCATTGATCTCAGCCCGGAAGGGGGTGTCGTCTCCACACTTGAAGAGAGTAAAATTGAGTGCCTCACATCTGAAAAGGTAACGCCACAAACAAGTTGGTAACATCAGACTATTCACACCATGTCAACAAGGATGCGTATCTATACTATTTTCTACTCCGATATCCTGGTCGTTCCCTCGTTTTTGTGTCGGCCATCGATGGGATCAGGCGTCTCGCGCCGTTACTGGAGCTACTCAATCTCAAAGTATTTCCGTTGCACTCGCAACTGGAGCAGCGGCAACGCCTTAAGAACCTCGACCGGTATATCGTTCGAGATGTTACTTTGAGCCTCAACTCACTTTCATTCTGGCAGATTCAAGGCTACCTCCGATGCCATCTTACTAGCGACGGACATTGCAGCGCGAGGACTGGACATACCAAGCGTGGACCATGTCATACACTATCAAATTCCACGTTCTGCTGATGTTTTCATTCACCGCAATGGTCGGACTGCGCGCGCAATGCGCAGGGGTTTCAGTTTCCTTCTATGTTCTCCTGAAGAGAGGAGGGTCGTGAAGGCGCTACTCTCGAGTTTGGGCCGTCGTAGGTCGGTTCGTCACTGACAGCGGGCTGCTCTGCTGACGTTTTGATCAGAGGACGGGGATATACCCCCCATTACCATCGAGTTGACGTTACTCGACCATCTGAAGGAGCGAATTCACTTGGCAAAACAGATTGATGCGCAACAACACCGAGTCAGGAAGCAGAACCACGAACGGAATTGGTTGAAAGAGGCTGCAGAAGCGATGGAGATAGAGCTTGACTCAGACGCAATGAGGTAAGTGTGACTCATCCTGAACAAGCGACGTGGGCGACTGACCGGCCATCACGCCACTGGGTCTCTGGCATCAGTGCCTCCGAGGATCAAGATAAGCCAACCAAACAGCAGAAGAAACGGACCAACGTCCGAACGGCAGCTTTGAAGGCCGAACTGAAGGAGATGCTCTCTCGGCCATTGATTGCCAGAGGTGTTTCCACGCGATACATCACTTCTGGAAGCAGGCCTATTGCAGACGATGTTATTGCAGGAAAAAGTCAGTCAAAGTAATTGCTTTTATAGTGTGAATGTGGTCCTAATCTGGGCTGCGTAGTGCACGACAGCATGTTGGGCTTGACGAGGACGGATGCCGGGAGCGATCTCGTTAGTACCCGCCGGAAGGACTCGGACATGAAGCGAGAGCAACTTCAAGTTGAAGAACCAGAGGAGTGGAGTGGGATAGGTTCCTGAGGACTATGCTGTTCGAGCATGGGGACCCAGCTTTAAGTCTACTCATTCTTTCGTGCGATCATATCATGCACGTTGCACCACAAAGCAACCATCATCAAAGTTGGTGATGGGAGGCGTTACCGCTCCATTCAAGTCGAAACTCCGCTCGGATGACCTGTTAGCGTGACATTATTTATTTATTGCGTTCTCAGTCAAGTCAACCTCCACGTTCGGTTGACTGCGCCGTCTCTCGTCGTCTTGATGAGTTCCCCTCCGCCGTCGCCACTCAGAATGCCTCTGACAGTGTCAGCTGTTGCCAACGCCTTTATCAAGTTCAAACGAGCCCAGCGTAATGCACTCGACTTTGCTTCGGGCATACCCATCACCCACCCGTCCTTGTGCGGCGAAGGTAGAACGTGCCAGCGAAGAGTACCGCTCGAACACGGTGATCGATACGTCTGCAGAGGTGCGGTCGACGTCACAAAGTTGCTCCGAGGCTCGCGGGCGAGTCTGTGGGAAAAGGCAGTGTTACTTGGGGCGAACGTGCTCGTCGAGGAGAGGTGGGTGTCTGTCGCTTTCGATCTGTCGTTCATCCTGTCGTCTTCTTGTATGCATGATGGTGGTCCTGGTTTTTGGCGCTCATGCCACTCCATCATGCATTCAGTGTCAGAGTGCTCGCAATGGTTAACTGTCTCTTCCCTTCACAGCTGGGTTTGCCGGATACGTATACCCAAAAACAAGCAGGATGGCAAGTTTCGCGTGCTGGTCAGTACTGCTACATTCGCACATTCAGTCCAAACATGAATCATGTTGATGTTGAACAGATCCGATACTACGCATCTGCTTCGCGCTCGTCGTCTCCAGATCCACAAAAGCCCGTCGCCTTGGACAAGGTGACGAACGTACCCGGACTGATGACGATCGTCGATCGTGAAGAAATTGCACCTTGATTGTCATTCCAACCCGTTCCGTCGCATTCTGTATCTAAGTATACCCATTCATCTCGCCTCTCCATGCCCGCATACATAAGCGTCTCCGTCACTCATTTTACTTTTGGACTCACTTGGACAGTATTTCTATTTTATTTCTCGTATCGTACAGCCGCCTGTCTTAATGTCTCCCTTGTACTCTTAGCCGAATAGCTATTTCAACTCATATTTGTACCAGGATGCCCAGTAGGAACTCGTTTCCGATAAATTACTTTAGTATACGAATGAATGCGTAGTTTGGATCGGTCCGTTTGAAATGCGACGCAGTTGACCGGTTCAGATCATCGGCGTGAGTGTTGTCGCAGAGGTTTACTATCAATTAGTTGGCGCGTACTTTGTAGTACGGTCGGGTTCGTAACGCAGCACGACGTGCTCGTTCGCCCGGCCCACACCGTAGTGGGGCCATACTATAAAGCGATCGAGTGCCGCTGGACCGATGGAGGAGGGCACAATTCAGGTCACCCTCCTTTCCACTTGCGTCCACATTTTGTTTCATGAATCTTGATGTTGATGTCGCGGGGTCTGAACCGGCCTGGGCTTCTACCGTTGCTGTACTGGTCGTACATTTCATTTATTCAAGCCATGCGACGCGGGGACGCTGTCATTTGATCGTAGTAGCACTTAATTGCCCCAATGTTGCGCTATGCAACTCCATATCAGATAATCAATGGAAGCCCTCCTCCATTCAACTACAGGAACGGTCACTGAAAACTGAAGTAGTTAATTACTGTTAATATGACTTGATACGATATCTTTGCTCAGCTCTCTTGTCATTTGTTTGAAAGTCTTTCTCGTTCAGCTAGTAGTGGGCAGGTGTTGACTTCAGCTCGCACAACCAAAGCTAACTGTTCGTCTGTAGGAGCCTTGGATTGCTTATGCTCACATGATCCACTTACATTGCTGCTCGCCAGTTCCGTCGCGATACATGGTCATGCAAGCAAAGTGGCGGTTCAATATTTACTCGCCATACACCGGAAGCAGTTTCAATTGGGAATCTAGGCTCACCAAGAATTCGTTATCGCATCGTACTCATCCAATGGGAAAATTACCGGTATTATTCATCGTCCCTGGAACCCAGGCGGTCTCCATCGTATCTCCCTATCGGTCTTGTGATATACCTTTCGGGAACCAAAAACCTCCTGGTGCGGAGAATTCTGCGTGCTCTTCTCTATTTTTGTGGCTTCCCGAACCGCATCGCTGTGAAGAA
This sequence comes from Guyanaporus albipodus, assembly GCA_038088995.1. Classification (NCBI taxonomy): domain Eukaryota; kingdom Fungi; phylum Basidiomycota; class Agaricomycetes; order Boletales; family Boletaceae; genus Guyanaporus; species Guyanaporus albipodus. Next base: position 139,741 of record JBBPKA010000045.1, on the reverse strand, counting down.
CGAGCCGTCATCCATAAAACCACGCTAATGTGGAGTAGCTGTCAGATCCACCTCAACGTACAACGGAAGGCAGATAGCAATAACCGGTGCCCTCCCGATAGTAGGCTTTTCTGCGAATGGGCGCTCAGTTCGAGCACGACGCTATCTTCATTTGTCCAATTACATAAGCGCGTACGGAGCGCAGCGTCGCCAAAATGACTTGCTGGGCATATCTTTATAACCACCATAATGGCTCGAAAATTTGGTCTGCGCACATCCCCACGGGTACCTCAGCCAGCTCAACGCCAGCTACACATGTCGTCGCCGTCAAGGCGTTCGTTTGGCGTCACCAACGCGCTGGGAATACAGCTCGATAGGGAGACTGCAGACATTGATGACGCCCCTCCGCCATCGTGGCGCACCTCCTGGAGGCGGCCTAATATCCTATCCGTGTTGACTAGTCGTGACGAGGAACCGGGTGTCAAGTCCCCGACGCTGGAGCGACCACCTATTCCCAGCGCATTGCATGTCGGGGAACCAGACTCGACACCACTACCAGTCTTGTCTATGATCGTGTTGTCCATCGTAAGTGCACTATCGCCTCGTTTTTCTCCACAGCTCTTACCATCGAGCAGACCATGCTTGGAGAGTTCCTGTCTGCAAATGTTTCCATGCCGTTTTTGCTCTTCATGGTCAAAGGTGACGCAGCATCCAGCATGATCCTACGTTGCTCCTCTGAGACGCCCACTCGTTCCAGGATTCAACGAGTTTCAGGATGAATCGGACATCGCCTTTTATACTGGCGTTCTAGGTTGGTCCGCATGCCCTTTCATCTTTGTACATGTGCTCATCCCAGCGATTTCAGTGGCTGCATTTTTTCTCACGCAATTCCTTACCTCTTTACTATGGGTAAGTATCAACCATTTCAGTTCGTCCCTCCAGCTTATTTTACACCTCGCACAGGCCACTGTGGCTGACAGGCATGGGGGTCGGACCGTACTGTTTCTCTCTTTGTTTGGGAGTGCAGTCACTGTTTCTATTTTCGGCACTTGTACATCGTTTCGCCAGGCTCTCGTCGTTCGACTGCTGCAAGGCATCTTTGCGGGCGCAGTTGGAGTGGCTCGCGGATGCGTTGCCACTGTCACCGATGCCACTAACGAAGGCAGAGCATACGCCATCATGGGGTAATTACTTCTTCCAATACCGATCTAGAACCTTCACAACTAGCATCTTCATTGCAGCTTCTGCTGGGGCTTTGGTGGTGTCGCAGGTGCCATTGTCGGAGGTGCATGTACGTCGTCTCGTGATTGATTGCCACAACAGGTTAAACATGTCTTTCAGTTGAACGACCCACGGAAAAGTGGCCAGAGGTGTTTGGGCATATTCTATTTTTCGTAGATTATCCGTATTTCTTGCCGTGTGCTGTCGCTGGCAGCATTACCTTGATTGGTGCGACCATTATTCTCTTGCACCACATGGTTTTGCCTGCTCACTCCTCGATAGGTTCGTTCCTGTCTCTTTTCCTTGGTCGAGACGGGGGCCCAAGGGAAGGCGCTATCCACCTCCCTCCCGAGAAACTTGGAAGTCAGCCGTCGCCAATACTTGAAGAAGACGAAATGATAAGCGATGCCCTCCAAGATCATGAGCAGCCTATAGGATTGTTTGGTGCCCTTAAACGGAGAATTTCTCACTCATTCTCTCTCTATACTAGCTCAAGCTCCCCAGTCGTTAATCCCACAGAGATTTCTACTACGCCATCTGTCCCTTTGATTTCATCACCATCTATGCACAGACAACAATTGAGCCGAACAAATGGGTCCGCGTATGGTTATGCTGGCAATCAGCGGCATCGCCTAGCTGGTACAATCAAGCCACGCAGAAGTATGGCAAGTACGCTGAAAAGTGGACGAAGCACCTACATGGATGGCCATCAATCGTCTTACGAGGGCTCAGAGCTCAATTTTACACAGCGACTGCTCATGGCAAACGAAAATGCAGTCACAAACATTGCAGACTTGTGGGTTGCCGCTGCGATGAACGTCGATAACGAAGGTCAATACGATCAGGTGGCTGACATGCCAACTGACGAGGAGGCAAGCTTCGGTGGCGATGAGAATATAGATGAACAAGACGTTTTTGGAACGATCCGTGGGAGGCAAGATTTGCGGCGCACTGACGATGTCACGACTTCGTCCCAACCTCGTCCGCATTCGTCGACCTCCAGATTCGCGTCAACTCGACTTGCCCCCCGACCCTCACTCTCGCTTACGAGGACATCCACATGGGGTTCGCCTATGCCCGGTAGTCGTCTTTCTCGCCGGTCATCCGCAACTGGCCCAAGCATCTTTGCTCATGCTGGCGTTCAGACACCGCCTGCTGTTCTTGATGCGCAGTTGCGCGCGGCGGAACCTTCGGATGCATTAACACCTATCCTCGAGCGCCACGGCTCAACGCATACCATCAGTGGCACTTTGACAAGCGCAACACAGGAAGCGGAGGAAAAACCCCCCTTGTCTTCCCAGCTTCCTATCTTGGTCATTGTCCAATACGGTTTGCTGGCGCTTCATAGCACAACACACGACCAAGTATTCCTTTCATATCTGGTCACGTCAGTCGATTTTATTTTGCAAGCTGGCAACGGAGCTGACGCGGAGCAACAGCGACTACGGATCCGGAGGACTAAACCTGAACCCGGGTCACTTTTCACAGCTGAGTGTGTGCTGTTTCCTCTTACCCCGAGCACCACCAACCCATCTTTGGCAGTTGCTTTGATGTGTCTGTTCCAGATTGTCTACCAATTTTACCTCTACCCGTGAGCAGTTCGCACGTTCACCTTTTTCATTATGGTACTAATTTCTTCCTCCAGAAACATTGGGCACGTACAAACATTCTGCTTGCGAACCGCAAAGTTTCTGATGCTACCATTAGCCCTCCCCGTGGACGCTTCTCGCACATGGCGATGTTCCGTCTCGGGTCATTCTTGTTCATCCCTGCCTACCTCAGCGTCACCCTATATCGCGTCTTTGCAAGTACGAGTGACGATGGAAATTTTTTCCTTCTGACAGGTGAGTCTACATCAGGGTCCTTAGAGCACCCCGAGCCTGACGGTTCCCCCTCTCCTCTTCAGCTCTTTCTGTGAGCACGTAAGCCTATACAAACTAATTGCTACTTCCTTGCGAGCTGACCAAAATGCACAGCGCCACGCGGTACTGTGGCAACACGTTTGCTTATACTGCCGTGGCCATTCTGTTAAACTATAGTACGTCCGTTCGTATACTCGCCCACCGAAGTATAAGATTGAAGTGCTTTTGTTTTTCATGGACAGTGACACCACCACCAGCAGTTGGGTTTGCTAATGGCGCCGCGCAAAGTATCGTCAGCCTTGCACGTTGCCTCGGGCCGATTCTCGGGGGCTACGTGAGTTTATCTCTATCCTTCCCTGTGGTCATTGTCCCCGGGTGTTGACACTGATACATACTGGTTGGTAGCTCTGGGCAGCGAGTACGCAAAACGATCCGTCAGGGTATCCGCTTGGATTCTTGGTCTGTGCCGCAGTGTGTGCGCTTGCTGTGGCACACAGCTTTTTCATCCGGTGATCCTGTGGGGAGTCCCTCTCTTTTTCACGGTTTTTGATCATTCTTTGTCTCGTCCGTGCCATTGAGTGCCCCAAGGGGACAGAACCTGTATTCGCACTCGATTTGAGCCATTTCTGTGCATTGTACCTTGTATACTTCACGATCATTCACATTATTGTCTTGTTCACCACCTGCTTTTATATGTACGGAATATAGCTTTTATAATTATTGATAGTACAATATAGATTTTGTAACATGACGTGGTCCCTTGTTCTGTCAGGTAGAGCGCGTAGAAATTCCTGTACGGGGCAGGAGTTATACATTAGTACCGATCAACGTGGATTAGTCTTCAAAGCTTGATTTCTACCTTATCAAAAAACAGAATTTATTCATATTCGGCTTCAGGTTCAAGACACAGGTGGCACAGGGTTCTGTTTGCACTAGCCTCAGAGTCTGTTTACCGTGGAATTGCTGTCAACATGACATTCATTCACGAAAAAGAAAGCAGAAAGTAGACAATAGCCATATCACAAGGTCACGACAGCATTGTCTCTCGTAAAATAAATGAAATAAGAGCAAAGCAAAGGTAAGAGGATGTTGGCTATTCCAAACCTTGCCTTTCCGACGAAGTCTAGTGACCCAATCATTGCCCAACTGCACACTTTGCCTACGACGTATCCTCGGAAGACTTTGTCAATGCTAGCCTCTCGTCGTACCGACGGAGTAACAACCGCTCTACCCACCCACCCTTTGGGAATGGTTTGTCCCAACGATTGTGCAAATGAACAGCAAAAACCTTGTGTAGGGCGATGTCGAGACCGCCGCCTTCTTCCAATCCATACCCCTTCACCCATTGCCCGTCTTCACGATCAGAAGAGAATGGGTCGGGGACGCTATTGTCGAGTCGACAAGCGATGGGGTCGCTGAAGCAAAACGGGAGGATCTTGAATGGTGGTATCGACGCGGAGAGGAGCCGACGCCATAGTCGGAGGTAGAGGATGGCACCCCAGTCTGATGAGGGCGAACGAGGTGGTGTGGAGATAGCCATGAGATGAAATGCCTCACAGAGATAGGGCGAATGCTGTTTGAAGTGCATGAGAGCGCCATTGAGTGACTGGTAAGCTTTGCCTGTGTGAAAGAGGGAGAAGTGCAAGCATTCGGATGTCAGGTGATGTACATGACAAATGGAAGACAACGTTACCCCAACAATCCCATTGCGTAACAAACTCATGTTCGAGGAGCGGTTCCAGGTCACGGGTGATCAACGTGTCCATGTCGATCCACATGCCACCGTAGTGCCAGATGACAAGTAGGCGAACGAGGTCACCATCAACCCATGCTTTCTTGTCGTTCAGGTGAAGATACTTGCTGGCCTCCATAGCGGTACCCTCAGCAAGGCTAGGAATGTCAGCGACACCGACTGAGAAGGATTCCGGATAGCGTTGAAGATACTTGTGCACGATTGGGTTCTCGCTCAGGCCGGGCCCGTCTGACCAAAGGACGAGCCGAGAGCTAGGCAAGTTCTGAGTGGAAAAAAAGGACTTGAGCATGAGTTCTTGGCGTTCCCCGAATGGGACGAGGTCTGTACGCCAGTAGGTGTGGTACTGGTTACGATTTTCTGGTGGTATCCACGGGTCCTGGTGGCGGTCGCGCTCTGGCAGAACGACGGTTCCAGCAAAGGCATAACAGTCCATGCCCATTCGCATTGGAATGCCTGTCTGGACCTCGAACCGCTTTTTACCATACAGCTCCTCGGTGAGGTTGTAGGATGGACTGACGCGGTCTGGGTTAAAGCAGCCCGAGAGCGGTGTGATGGGGTGAATCTCGTTGGTAATCCAGTTACGATCATAAAAGACGAGGTCGACATGGAGGTGGGGTTCGAATGTGTGCCAGATCCACCAAAGCGCGAGAAGCGAGATGGGTATCGCAAATTTCAAGATGTTGAATAACACTCGAGGTCTAATCATGACTGCGTGAAGATGCGCGCAAGAGAAAGCAGGTTGTCTTGGCCGCTTGGGTTGGCTGAGTCGTAGTTGTCGTAAGTGAGTAAGATACTTGAGACATGAAAAGGTTAAGTAAACTGGACTGATGGTCATTATGATGAACATTGTAGATAGTCAGGCATCCCCCTCTGCATCCGTCTCTGCTACAACCCCTCTTTGCTTTAATGCTTCTTCATATCGCGCCAACAACAATCTCTCTACCCAACCGTCCTTCGGAAACACCTTCTCCCACTGATTGTGCAGGTGCACCGAAAATACCTTGCTCAGCGTCTGATCCAGTCCTCCACCCGTTTCCAACCCCAACTTCATCGTCCACGTCCCACTCGGCCGGTCTGGTTCAAACGGATCAGGGAGACGATTGTCTAAGCGGCATGCACGCGCGTCACTAAAGCAAAATGGGAGAATTTTAAAGGAGGGGATGTGTGCAGCCAAGAGCCGACGCCAAAGTTTGAGGTAGAGGAGCGCGCCCCAGTCCGTGGAACTCGGACGAGGAGGGGAAGACGTGGCCATGATGTGAAAGGCCTCGCAGAGGTAAGGCGAGTGTCTGTGAAAGTGCATCAGGGCACCATTCAGCGCCAAATAGGGCTTGTCTGGGCGAATAAATGGCGAGTTGGCTTGAGTCGCAAGAAGGGTAAAACGTGAAAGTACATACCATAGCAATCCCATTGAGTCACAAATTCGTGTTCGAGGAGTGGTGCGAGATCCCTGGTGAAGAGGGAGTCCATGTCAACCCATACCCCGCCATAGGTCCATACTACCAACAACCGAATGAGATCCCCGTCTAGCCAGGCTTTTTTATCATTCAAGTTCAACAAGCTGGTCCCTTCGAGTGGCGTTCCCCGCGCTAACGTCTTAATGTCTGCTACACGCAACTCGAACGCGTGAGGGAATTGAGAAAGGTACTTTCGGAGTATTGGGTAAACATGCAAGTCCCCATTGGACCACATAATTAAGCGCGTATTATCGAGATTTTGAGTCGCAAAAAATGATTTGAGCATGTATTCCTGTCGTTCACCAAATGGTGCAAGGTCGACACGCCAATAGGTATGATAGTGGATACGATCGTTGGGGGGCATCACTGTTAGGTCATCGGGTGGGCGAGGTGGTTGGATGGTCGCCGCAAAGTCGTAACAATCCATGTCAAATCGCATGGATACACCTGCATGGACCTCAGTGCGTTTAGGACCGTAGACGTACTTGGAGACGTTGTAGTGAGGACTGACGCGGTGCGGGTCGAAGCACCCCAAAAGTGGCTCGACGGGTGTAATTTCGTGCTGTATCCACTCGCGAGAATAGAACGCGAGTTCGATGTGCGGCTCGTAGAGAAAAAGACCGCCAAAAACTGCGAACGCGAGAAGTGGGAGAATGACTTTGAGTGCCATGAAACATGTTCGTGGGCGTATCGACAAAGTTGACAAGATAGATTTATGTGGAAAGCGGCGTCGTGGCGAATGAGAACGAGAACGAGAGTGAGAATGGTGACGAGCTGAAGAATCCGAGACTGAGTCCAGCGGTATCCGCTCGTAGTCTGCGTTGGACATGGCAGGTTGGAGGCAGCAAAATAAATATTCGCAAACTAACTAGACCTGCATGATTGAGCCATTTTCTGACAGAAAAATATCAACTACACTGCATCACCTGTAGTCTGAATACCAGGCTCGGGGAGATGCAGTAGACCGACATTATCGGTGAGTAAATCAATTATGTGTTGCTCGTCCAACATGCCAAATTACTAGTAAGATGCCAGGCCCTTGGCGGTGGCCACTTAGTTTCCTAATCTCCAAAGTGCACCAGAGCAGGTCTATGGCTCCGGTTGGTCCACAGGCAATCTTTCTTCGAAGTAACATACTTTTCTGAAGGTTCTCTTGCCGTGTCTGTGACCCTTTCTCCGGTAAGCCCACTGAACATATTTCTCCTCTTCTTCGCGACACTGCCCTTGCAAGACGGCTTCTGCTTCCACGAGGCATGAACGAGGGGCAGACTAGATGGTACAGCAGGGTGATTCAATCACGATGAATGACCAAGGAGGCAAATTGTTCGATCTTGACTTTGGTCGATCACGGGAGTTATATAAACTCGGGGACGTTCAGAACGTAGGCAAAATCCTCTATCAGGGCCATGGTTGAACCAGGGATGAGAATGTCGAACTTGACAAAGGAAGACATCAAAGTTGCTGAGCCATAATCGATATGATCAATCGTCCCATTTCATTTGTGCTTATGAGTACAAGGCTAAGTTTTAATCTCCAGAATAAGATCAGCAGAGGGATGGGGTAACCACAACAGCGTTTTGATGCAACTTTGAAGGGCAAACGATGGTACTAAGTCCCGAATACGAAGCCGGCACGGCTTTTGAATACTGTGGGGTCCACACGCCATGAAACAATCCATTTAGTTTCCAGCTCTACGCCTGTATACGCTGGTTAGCAATACATGTCAATTCACGATGCTGGACGACTTCGGTCATTGCTCCATTGCAATGCAAGACGCTCGTTCTTAAGTAACCTTGTCGAATAAGAACGATTCATGGCTTGGTCTTACCATGATAGGAATTAGAATGTGACAAGCTGACGTGTCAACAAAACTTGGAATGGTCTGACGGCGATCAACAGGGCCTATCATTACGAGAGCTTGGTTAATGAGCAATCTAACCTGCTACAGTCCAATTGTAAGTGGAACCGTGGAACACGACTCGCCGCGGTTGACATCAGGTGACACTCACCGCTCTTGCGCCTTCAACAAGCCCTTTTCCCTTTACCCTTGCGAGACCAGTATTGCGGCCATTGTACAGTCCACCGACAAGAACGGCATACCGACATGGATATTCTGCAAGCAATACATAATCAATTGGATGAATATCTTGAAAAGGTATGCTCTCATTTCTGGCTCGATGGCGCAATCATGGCGTGTCTCATTGCGTGTAACAGGCATCCCTATTGGTAAGTCGCCTCCGAGCTCTCAAACTCTGTTCACACCAGCTTGGTTTCAGCAACCGGCCAGTCTTGACACCCCCTTCTCGAAATTTGGTACAGTCAATGTTGTCGCTGGCCCCCAAGACATTCTGCTTATCAACGCCATCGTCTCCGAACGAAACACCCAAATTTCCACACTTGCGTTTCAGATGGAGAACGTAAAGGGTGCTATTCGGAAGCTCGTTGCCATTCAGGCTAAACTCGAAGAAAACAGCGCTCATCTGCGTCGGTCATTAGTCGGTCATCAGGCGCTCATGTCACCAGCTCGTCGGATCCCTCCAGAGGTGTTGGGCGAGGTGTTCTATCATTGCTTGCCCAAAACACCGTATATTACTCCTAGCGATGTCGAAGCTCCCTTGATGCTCGGGCGAGTGTGTCGTCGTTGGCGTACTGTGGCAATGACCACCCCCCGTCTCTGGGCTTCTCTTTCTGTCTATCTCGGGAAGTTCACCAGTACCGTGTATCGTCGCGGTTGCGAATCTTGGCTGGCTAGAGCCAAGAGTGTTCCTTTGGTCGTTCGAGTCCTGAACGATATCAACATGCGCGCCATGGACCCGGTGTTGATTTCTTCCGTCGTACACTGGCTCCGGCCGCTCATCTGCCAGAGCACTGATCTCTGGTGGCATGGTCCTTCCTTACCCGCCGTTTTTGTCCCTGAAATCGGATCTGATCTGCTCATCCAACATCTCCGTGTCACTTCCCACTGTGACACCCCTTCCATTCACTCCCTCCGACCTGCTAAACGACTCCGTACCGCTTCCTTCCAGTGCCTCAACTACGATTTGCAGTCCCTAGAAGGGATAAACTTGCCCTGGGGCACTTTGGTCGAGCTGAATATGCATTTTGCCTTGTTCAGTAGCACGCTCTTTGTCGAGCTCCTCGTCCGTTGCGATCACCTTCATACCCTTATTCTCTCATGTCTCTCCGCCGACAGAGACCAGCATCACACCTTGCGCGCGCTCGCGTCGGGGTCGATCACGCACCCGCGGTTGCGGCGCCTTGAAATCAAAGTCATCCGAGCAGGGCTCGACGCCATCTTTGACATACTCACTTTGCCTGCGCTCGAAGATCTTGACATCTGTTTCTGTTATCGTGAGCGAGATGCCTGGCCACACGCCACGTTTCTGGGGATGCTCGAGCGTTCGCGGTGTTCCTTGAAGCGGTTGGCAATCCGGTCAAACAAGAATGTGGTACCGTTCTTTGGAGAGTATCTGAAGACGATGCCGGGATTGACTATTTCTACCTCTACGCCTGATTCCCTTTTACAGTGATTTTTCGAGGTGTGCAACCCAGAGCTGTGACATTACCTGAGAGCTATCTACAATACTTATAGTGTTTTCCCTCTTTCAGTCTCAATGACCATCCTCATTACTATCTTCTGAATACTTTTCATGCACAGCTGATATATCTCGTGTGCATTAGTATTATGTCATTTGTGATGTTACACAAGGACTAACATACAGTTGATCTTTCAAGGAAAGGTGCAAAGGAAAGGTGAGCCTAAATGAGAAAATCCAACAGTATTGGTCTTTTTAGGTACCACTGGATCCAAAAGGCTAGCTTTTATTTGTAACTATATCACCAGGGGGAAAATAGAAAATGACAATAGAGCACAATGGGAGTGATCCTATTGCATAAATGATTTTGGACTAGTCATGAAAAATAGCACAGACTGCTTGTTGCCCTAATGTATAGTATGTACATGTGGGTGATGAGGCAGTGATATAGTATGTGTGAGTGTAGGGTACCATCTAGTGTTACAAACACTACATATCTCCCTTATTTTATTACTATTTTTCCATCATTTTTCCTTTACTTGCTTCTTCATTATCTCCAACTTGAGTTTCCACAGGTCATGTGACTTACACAGCCACATCACATGACAAGTTACATGATGGACACATCCAGACCCATGACATCACCATAATATTATAGTCCAGATCCATTAACATAGCCAATAATCTAGATTCTTATCTCTTATCACTTATCTATAACATTATACCCTCAACCCTGGTGCAACCCTTATCTCAAAATAGTGACTCATCAGAGCACAGCACTGATGAGTCACTCAGTCAGTAACCCATAGCCTTGCTTTGTTAAGCCAATGGCACAAGTTACTCTTATCTTACACCATATGCAAGAGTTAGGTTAGTTATCTTTGACCAATAGGATATGATCCAGTTATCTATTACCTACCCTAATGTACTTTTAAGCTCCACTTTGGAGTTCTAATTGAATAGTATATAAGGTGGCCAAACTGAAGGCATCCCCTCCAGTCTTGTTCTTTTTGAAGTTTTCCCTACTTTTTATTGAATAATCTCCACTGTTCAGGGATATAGTGGCAGATTTCCTGGATACCTGGACTTAGGTTAATGCTTACTTCAGTGTTCCTGCCTATTGTCTTATTAGCAAATGATTGATATTGCCTTTGGAGTCTAGCAAGATCCAAATAGTAAGTTGGCCATTTCACCTAGCTACTTACTACTAAAGAAAGAGTGGAAAATGAAAGAAGGATTAGCCTTAAATATGTATATATAAGGTGATGGTCAAATGGTCAAAGCTAGAATGAAGGATATTATAATTTTTCTTTATCATGGGATCCTATTGATTGTCTCTGTTTCTTTGATTTAAAAGAAAGGTATTACTAGAGCAACATATAAGGCCACTATTTACAAGGACAATATTAAACACACTTCTCTAATTCTTTATGTATTTCTAATTTTACTCTGTTCAATTCTGGATGCTTCTTCTATTTCTTCTATTCCTTCCAAATACCTCTAATCTCCTACTCTCATTTCTACTTTAGTTATTATCTATGTATCTTATCTACTTAACATAATGTAATATAGTAGACTAGGAATAAAAGGATAGGGCTAGTAACAATAGGTCTCCAGCTTTGGCCACTTGATTGCTCACTTTTGATATGTAGTTTCAGGCTAACCCTCATCTTCCTCCATCTCTTTCATCTCCTATATTTTTTTCTTACATAGTTAGTAGTTGAGTAATTTTCTACATGTGAAATGGCCAACTTACTATATGGATGTTGACTGACTCTATAGAGCAATATCAAATAAATGCTAGTAAGACAATAGGCTAGAAGTCACTAAAGTAAGCAAGACCTAAGTCAAGATGCCCAGAGAATTGACCACTATATCTCCAATAATAGAAATAATTCTATAGAAAGTGGAGGAAATTCCATGAAGAACAAGACTAGGGGAGATGCCTTTAGTTTGGCTGTCTTATATACTATTCAACTAGAACTCCAAAGTGGAGCTTTAATATACATTAGGGTAGATAATAGATAAGTAGATCATATTCTATTGGTCAGAGATAACTAACTTAACTCTTATATATAGTATATGATAAGAGTAACTTATACTATTGGTCTAATAAGCCAGGGCTGTGGGTTTCTGACTGAGTGATGACTCAGTGCTGTGCTTTGATGAGTCACTATTTTGAGATAAGAGTTGCACTGAAGTTAAGGATATAATATGATAGATAAGCAATAAGAAATAAGAGTCTGGTTATTGGCTATATTGATGGATCTGGACTATGATGTCATGGGTCTGGGCTAATCCATCATGTAACTTCTCATGTAATGTGGCTATGTAAGTCATGTAACCTGTTGAGACTCAGGTTGAAGAGAATGAAAAAAGGAATAAGGAAAAAATAATAAAAATTAGAAATAAAATAAGGAAGATATATAGTGTTTATAATACTATTCCCTTTTTAGAGATCAATTTCCAGGCAATCAAATGGAAGTATTGACTGTTCAGCAATCAGTTTTCAACAATAGTGGAAAAGATCAAAAAATTGTATATAAAATAGCCTGAAATGATTAACTTACTACTTGGATCTTATGAGACTCCAAAGGGCAATATTGGTCACTTGCTGATAAGATAATAGGTAGGGATGCTGAAGTAAGTGTTAACCTAAGTCAGGGTGTCCAGAGAATCCATCACTATATTCTAGACAGTGGGAATAACCCAATAGAAAGTGGAAGGAACTTTAAAGAGGACAAAACTAGAAGGAACATCTTTAGTTTGGCCATCTTATATACTATTCAATTAGAACTCTAAAGTGGAGCTTGAATTACATAAGAGCAGGTAAATAGATAACTGAATCATATCCTATTGGTCAGAGATAACTAATCTAATCCTTGCACATGATATGAGATAAGAGTAACTTGTACCATTGGGTTGACAAAGTGAGGCTGTGGCTGCTGACTGAGCTGCTGACTGAGTAATGAGTCAGTGTTGTGCTTTAATGAGTCATTATCTTGAGATAAGGGTTGCACCAGGGTTGAGGATATGATGTCATAGATAAGTGATAAAAGATAAGAGTCTAGATTATTGGCTATGTTGATGGATTTGAACCATGATGTCATCATGACATCATAGGATCTGGATGTGCCCATTATATGACTTGTCATGTGACCTGTGAAGACTTGAGTTGGAGAGAATGAAGAGAAGGATAAGGAAAAAATAGCAGAAAAATAGGAATAAAATAAAGGAGATATATAGTGTTTGTAATAGTATATCTGTTATATGAAATTGATGTGGTGCACTTGGTTGTGATTTGTGGAACTTTGCTATTGGATTAGATGTCTTTGAGATTTGTAACTGGTTTTCATATGCATTTATTTTCTTTATGTCCTTTCTAGTGGATGAGGTATTTAAGATATTTGCCTTTAAATCTTGAATTAGTAATGTATTTCACTTCATATTGTTCTTTATGATTATCTGTGACCAGAACTGGCCCAAATTTGAATGTAAATTGGCCTAGAAGGTGTTTTTTGTGTGATTTTATGTGTGATATATTTACAACTGGATGAATTTTCATTGATATAGACAATTGCAGTTTGTAGATGTTAGATTCTTTGATGGTGATTATATTGTATGATCTAATCCATTGTTCCATTAATTTTCATGATACATGGATTAACCTTAGGTTTTCTGTTGAAAGCCAGACTTTATCACCAATGTTATAATATGGAACACTAAAATAATATTTGTCTGCTTGAGCTTTCATATGAGTTTGTATTGTTATTAAATTTTCTTTGACTTTTTTAACTATGTCTTTTATTTGCTCAACAAAGTCATTAGTAGCAGATGCTTTTGACTGATGTTGTTCAAATCCTAGTTAGGGAGTATAGGAACATGTGACATTAAAAAGTGCCTTTTGTATGGAGGATTGCCTTTTGGAGTTGTAAGAGAATTGTGCAATTGATAACCATTCAACCCATTCATGTTGTTTTTCTGAGGTGAAAATATGAAGGTATTGTTGAAGGTCATGATTCATTATTTCTATTTGTTTATCTGTTTGTGGATAAAAAGCTGTGAATAGTTTTGGAGTAATTCCAAGCTTTGTGCACAAATCTTTCATGACATGGAAGGTGAATTGTGGTCCATGATCTGAAACTATTGTTTAGGGAAGATTGTGGGTTTGCCATATGTGAGATAGATAAAGTTTTGCTGTTTCAAGTGCAGTGATAGCTTTGTTGCATGGCATGAATTCTGTCTCCTTTAAAAATCTGTCAATAACAACTAGTATTGAATTATATTCATTGGATTCTGGTAAATCTGTGATAAAATCAGCAAATATGTTTTGCCATGGTCCTTTGGATATTGGAAGTGATTGAAGTTTTTCAAGTGTTGCAAGATTTGAATCTTTGAATTGTGCACAGCCATTACAGTGTGAAATGTAATCTTTTACAAATGTGGGAAGATTTGGCCATGTATATAATTGTTGGATCAATTCTAATGTTTTATTGTATTCAAAATGTTCTGCAATTGAGACATTATGGTATAATCATAATATTTCCATTTTAAAATCATGGTCATTAGAAATAACAAGTTTGTTGTTATGGTTATAATAAGGTTTTTCTATTTTTGTGACTTCTTTAAAGATAAATTTTTTATTTATATTGATTTGGATTTTTTTAATTATGGAATTAGAAATGATTTGAATTTCTTGATTGTCTTGATCTATTCCATTGATGTGGTCTTCTCTTCTGGATGAAGTATTTGCTTTTACCATTTGAGTTCCTATCTTGTGGACCCATTTGAAATTGAACTGTGATAGATATTGGATCCATCTAGCTTGTTTTTAATTTAGATTCTTGATTATTCCAGATTTCAAATTCTTGATGTACTCCTTCAAGATAGTGTTGCCATTGTCCCAATGCTCTAATGACACCAAGCATTTCTTTATCCACTACAGGGTAGTTTCATTCTGCAGGATTAAAAGAGTATAAGGAGTATATAACTAGAGGTCATTTGTCATTTATCTAGATGGAAAGCACTGCACCTGATGTGAAGTCTGATGCATCTGTTTCAAGGTGAAATTGTATGTCTATATCTGGATATGTAAGGATGGGAGTAGTAGTAAATCTTTGCTTGAGAAGATTGAATGCAAGTTTTTGCTGCTGTGTCCATGCAAATGGAACATTCTTTTTGATTAGATCTATAAGAGATCTTGCAAGTTTGGAGTATCTGTCAATAAAGTGTTAGTAAAAGTTAGCTAATCTGAGGAAGCTTTTGACTGTTACAAATACTACATATCTCCCCTATTTTATTTATATTTTTTATTATTTTTTCTTTACTCTCCTTTTCATTCTTTTCAACTTGAGTCTCCACAGATCATGTGACTTACATAGCCACATCACATGACAAGTCACATGATGGGCACATCCAGATCCATGATGTTATCATAACATTCTAGTCCAAATTCATCAACACAGCCAACAATCTAGACTTTTATTTTTTATCACTTATCTATTGTTATGAATGTTACATATTTTCCTTATTTTATTTCTATTTTTTCCATTATTTTTCCATACTATTCTTTTCATTCTCTCCAACTCAAGTCTCCACAGGTCATGTGACTTATATAGCCACATTACATGATAAGTCATATAATAGGCACATCCAGACCCATGACATCATCAACAACATCACAGTCCAGACCCATCAAACATAGCCAAAGACCTAGACTCTTATTACTTATCACTTATCTATAATATCATATTCTCAACCCTGGTATAGCCCTGCTTTGTCAAGTCAATGGCATAAGCCACTTTTATCATGCACCATATGCAAGGGTTAGATTAGTTATCTCTGACCAATAGGATATGATCCAGTTATCTATTTACCTGCCCTCATGTAATTAAAACTCCACTTTGGAATTCCAATTGAATAGTATATAAAGCAGCCAAACTGGAGGTGTCTTCTCTAGTCTTGTTCTTCTTAAAGTTTCTCCCACTTTCTACTGGATTATCCCCACTATCCAGAGGTATAGTGATGGATTCCCTGGACACTCTGACTTAGATTAACACTTACTTTAGTATCTTCTGCCTATTGTTTTATCAGCAACTAACTAATATTGCCCTTGAAGTCTTATAAGATTCAAGTAGTAAGTTGGCTATTTTAGAAGACTATAACAAAGTTAAGCCCTACTTCTCACCCTCTTCAACCATTGATCAAATGATGTTAAACCTGAAGATTACAAGCAATGGTTAGCTTGCTCACCATTACCACTTAACTGTGAGATAAGTCAAGACTGGCTTGATTGGTTTTCCTACTTGCCAGCATATTCTACTCCTCAAAGGTCACCAACACCCTTGAGTGAACCATTAGTTTGATATCCTGTGAAAATAGTCCCACACCCCATATTACAACTACCATCCATTCATACCTAACTCCTCCTCTCTAGCTGCATGTTATTTAACTATCACCCATATGCTTTAACCTTAAACTCACTCTACCACAGATCAAACTCTACTGCTGTTGGTTCTGATATCCATGAACTTCTGTGTGAGATATAGATCAATATAGATGTTAACTATCTTATTAGAGAAGAAATTTAATTGGACTTACAACAGCTTGCAACTAAAGAATGCAAACAAAGATAGCCAGATTGTGATCAGACACTGATCCAACATCACCCCTACTAGATATCAAATAGAGAGAGATGTCCCCATTCTTGTCCTTCAACTGATTGTACTTGAATTTATCTTTACAACCCTGGTGTTAACTTTGGCCCTTGTATCCCTATACTATGTCCTCACCTCCTTCTCAACCTACCTTACCATTACTGTCACAACTATGATAGACACTAGATCTATCATAGTCAAATCTAGAGCTCCCTCTTTCTATTACAATAGAATTTCCCTTACCTGCCAAGGTACAGTTGATAATTTGAGAGAATACTTTTAAACTTCTCAACAACTCCTTTAACAAATTCAATGCTTTATCTTCAGGCAAAAGCAACAAGAAATACTTGAAGCTTACACTAAAAGAGCCTGACAGATTAAAGCTCATGCAGTACAAGTAGGAATCAATCTCATCCTGAGACCTACTGTTATTGAAGAAGCAATCTCTTCAAAAGAAGAAATACTCTGTGAAGATGAATGGATTATACATTCACCCTCCTCATCCTTGCCCTTGCAATTCTCTTCTGTTTTACAGTAATTGTCATTTCAACTATCCTTAAAAATGGAAACCAACCCATCTCTATCCATTTTTCTTTCAAAGCCTCTAATCACACCAATAGATTTACCATAGAATTACCAGTACCTGTTGATTTCAACATTGCTAATAACTCATGGAACAATAATGATAATAATAATTGGTAACCAATGAACATACTGCTCATCATCACCATTCTTTTTATTGTCCTCCTTCTCATTTCATCTCTTACCATTTGTATTCAATATTTTCATCAAGAAAATCAAGACATAGAAGCTTTCTTTCTTCAAGATATTGAGATCCTTCCTCTCCAAGTCCCACCTAGAGCAATAGTGACCAATTGGCCATCATTGCATAGTAACTCTGTGATGTCACTATATCTCACAGTATATACTAAGAGATATATATAGATACAGTAGTTCATTAGACAATTAACTTATTGAGTTAATAAATCCCTTTATCTTTTCAATATGTCTAATCCAGCCTCACCCAGAACTGCTCCTCCATCAGCATGCATTATCCAATAAGAATGGATAGCCATTCTAAATACCCTTCAAAATACTAAGCAACAACTTATTTAGATAAATGCTAAAAGAACTTGCTTAGAAGCTAATCTTAGAATAGCAGCACAACAACTCACCAATGCTATGACTAAGCAATAAGAAGCTGAAAACTGCTCCAAACAACTTCTTGGTTTATATTAATAGACACAGACCACTTCCCATGGTCAAGATGTACTTCAACCATTTATAGGATTATCAAAAATAGAAGTATTTTCAGACCTTGGAAACTATGATGGATCTCCATCAAAATTCAAAGAATGATGGACCAAAATCCAAGCATGGATTGATTGCAATTCTAAACAATTTACCAACTCAACACTGAGTATGACTAAACCAGAAATCCTCATTACTGAAGTGAATGTCAAAGCATACACCTATGTAATTCTATCAAGATTCAAAGGATTCAAAGGCTCATACTTCACTGAAATTGAAATCACCAAGCTTATAGATGGAACCACTGAGCTTACAAGTTGGCAATACATAACAAAGAAAATTGAAGAAATCTTCTGACTCCAATTGTAAAAAGATTGGACAACCAGAGAAATTAGCCAATATAAGCAAGACTGCCTCTTAACAGATGCATTTATATCAAAATGGCAAATTCTCTTTCACCAGTCATACATTTTTGCACAATTTGGAATTTGGTTACTTAAAAATAACATAAGAAAGAACATTATAGAAGAGATTTTCTGAACTAAACAACAGAAGAACACTGTTGAAGAAACCATCCAAATCATTTAGCAAATCAGCTAAACAAAAGAAGAGTACCATCTCTTCTCATAACCCAAGAAATTCTCTTCATATTAGCCCAGATGTGATGAATATGCTATGGATGTAGATGTGCTGGAAATTGCAAAATGCTACAACTGCAAAGAAGAACATTGGACAGACAAATGCTCAAAAGAATGTCACATATGCTACAAGACAGGACAACATTCTTATCTTTGCAAGTTCCATCCAATGAATAGATCAAAGTTTGTCAAAGAACTTGTTATAAATGCTACATATATTTCTTATTTTATTCCTATTTTTCTACTATTTTTTCCCTTACTCCCTTCTCCATTTCCTCTAACTCAAGTCTCCACAGGTCATATGACAAGTTACATGATGGGCACATTTAGATCCATGATATCATTAATAACATCACAGTCCAAATCCATCAAACACAGTCAAGACCTAGACTCTTATCTTTTATTATTTATCTATGATATCATATCCTCAATTCCAGCACAGCTCTTATTTCAAGATAATGACTCATTGAAGCACAGCACTAACTCATTGCTCAGTCAGCAATCCACAGCTCTGCTTTATCAAGCCAATGGCATAAGCCACTTTTATTATGCACCATGTGCAAGGGTTAAATTAGTTATCTCTGACTAATAGAATATGATTCAGTTATCTATGTATCTGCCCTCATGTAATTTAAACTCCACTTCAGAGTTCCAATTGAATAGTATATAAGATGGCCAAACTGGAGGCATTTCCCCTAGTCTTGTCCTCCTTGGAGTTCCTTCCACTTCCTATTGGATTATTTCCACTGTCCAGAGGTATAGTGATGAATTCCCTAGACACTCTGACTTAGGTTAACACTTATTTTAGTATCTCCTGCCTATTGTTTTATTAGCAAATGATTGATATTGCCCTTGGAGTCTTGTAGAATTCAAGTAGTAAGTTGGCCATTTCAGAACTTAGATCAAAAGATAAGTTAAAAGGTAAGAACACAAGATTTAAGAAATCCAGGAAAATTTGAGCCTTAGATATGGATTTAGCAGACTCCAATTATAAATTAGAAGATTCCAAATTTTCATAGTTAAAAGATAAAGGTCTTCCACATGCCATTAGAGGCATGAGCTACAAAGAAATGAAAGCATTCTTCTTTAATATAAAAGATTCTGAACACAAGAGAAAAGCCCCTCAGGCTTAGATTCTTAGAATGTTCAAGTCTATAAAACAAATTTTAAACAAACTATGCAAATCTCTTTACCCTCAAAATTACCAATTCAAAAAACATTGGAAAATACAAAAACCCCAATCCATGGATCAGAACATGCCACAGGACTAGATCTTTATTTATCCAAATCTAAAGATATTCTACCTGGACAGCAAGCTATTATTGACACTAATATTCAAATGGTGATACCTTTAGATGCCTATGGAAGAATCACCCCTAGAAGTGGTCTAGCTGTCAAATCTAGAATCTACACCAGTGTAGGAGTCATAGACTCTGATTACCAAGGAAACCTCATGGTCCTGCTAATTAATCAAGGAATAGAAACATTCAAGATAAATCTAGATGATCAAATTGCACAACTTATCATAGAGAAAATCCACTCCCTCAAAGTAGTTGAAGTAGCTGAGCTACCTACAATAAAAAAAGCAGACAAAAAATTTAAATCTACAGGAATTAATCTATATACTTTATCCTCCAAAGATCTTAAGATCAGATCCTTCACAAAACAAGACATCATTATGCCTATCTGAATTGCCCCCCTTTAATTTCATCATCAATTCATTAAAGCATCCACTTTATTAGATAGCAGAGCAAATACCATATTTATTGACTGAACATGGGCTAAAAAAATCCAATTATTTCTCAAACAGCTTCCAAAACCTATAAAAATCTATAATATAGATGGAATACCAAATTCTGCTGGAAATATTATTCATGCAGCAGAGATCCTTATAGATTATCAAGGATACTGTGAACATGTTACTGCCAAAGTTACCAACTTAGAAAAACACCAACTCATCCTTGGTTATATATGGCTTAAATACCATAACCTGAAAATTGATTGGACAACCAGAATAGTCAAGCTAACAAGATGCCCTATAGACTGTCATGTGTTAAATGATAAATCTACATTTGTATATCAAATCAAATCAGAAGAAAGAGATTTAATTTGACACATCCAAACCCTCAAGAAAGAAGATTCTTTCAAACTAAAAGAGACCCCAGTGGAAGAACTAGTTCCAAAAGAATATCACAAGTACCTCCACATCTTCTCAAAGAAAGAATCAGAATATATACCCCTTAGAAAATCTTGGAACCATGCCATAGACCTCAAAGATTCTTTTGAACCAAAGAAAGGTCAATTAATTCCTCTCTCTCCTAATAAATAACAAGAGGTAATCAACTTCATTAATGATCAACTTTGAAAAGGATATATCAGATCAAGTAAATCTCCACAAACATCACCAATATTCTTTGTACCAAAGAAAGATGGATGAAAAATAATAATACAAAACTATTGTTATCTTAACAAACACACTATCAAAAATAACTATCCTTTGCCACTCATCTCTCAACTCATTAATAAACTTAAAGATGCAAAGCTTTTCACCAAAATGGATTTATATTGGAGATACAACAATATATACATTAAAGAAGGTGACAAATGGAAAGCTGCTTTCACATGCCACAAAGGATCCTATAAACCACTCATAATGTTCTTTGGACTCTGCAACTCCCCAGCAACCTTTCAAACCATGATGAATAAAATATTCACAGAAATGGATGTAATAATTGTTATTTACATGGACAACCCCATGATCTTTATGAAGACCAACAATCCAACAGAACATGATAAAGTAGTTTTTCAAGTCCTCAAACTCTTAAATGAAAATAATTTCTTTGTCAAATCCAAAAAGTGTACTTTTTGAATCAAAGAAGTTGAATTTCTCAAAATGATTGTAAACAAAAATGGAATTAAGATGGACAACATAAAAGTGAAAGCTATTCTCAAATGGCCAATACCATCACCATCAAAGCCATCAGAAGCTTCCTTGAATTAGCAAACTTCTATCAAAGATTCATCAACAGATATTCCAAACTTATAAGACCTCTCATTGATCTAATCAAAAAAGATACTCTATTTATTTGGACACAATTACAAGAATCAGCCTTTAATGAACTCAAGCAAAGATTCACCATAGTCCTGATTCTTGCATATTTAGATATTGACACACAATTTTGTCTTGAAACAGATGCTTCATATTTTACATCAGATGTAGTCCTATTAATCCAAATAAATGACAAATGGCATCCAGTTGCATTCTCCTTCTACTCCTTTAATCCTATAGAATGCAATTATCCTATAGTAGATAAGGAAATGCTCAGCATCATTAGAGCACTGGAACAATGGCAATACTATCTCAAAGAAGTACACCAAGAATTTGAAATATGGAATAATCATGTAAACCTCCAATGGTTCATGAAATGTCAAAATCTAAACCAAAGACAAGCAAAATAGGCCCAATACCTATCAAGATTCAATTTCAAATGGGTCCACAAAGCAGGTACTCAAATGGTAAAAGCAAACACTTTATTCAGAAAAGAAAACCATGTAGATGGAATAGATCAAAATAATCAAGGAATCCAACTTATTCCTGATTCCATGATCAAAACAATTCAAATCACCACAGATGACTCATTTATCTTAGAAGAAGTCTCTAGAATAGAAGAATTACAATACAACAATCACAAACTTATCATATTAGATGATTATAAACTAAAATTGGAAATCCTCTGATTATACCATGATACACTTATTGCAGGATACCCAGATTATGACAAAACATTAGAATTGATCCAACAATCATATACATAGCCATAATTACCAATATTTGTGAAAGACTATATTTCACACTGTGATTTCTGTGCAAGATTCAAAGACTCAAATCTTGCAACTTCAGGAAAACTTCAACCACTTCCAATTCCTAATGGACCATGGCAAGACATTTTCACAGATTTCATCACAGACCTGCTAGAATCCAATAGATACAACTCCATATTGGTTATAGTTGATAGATTTTCAAAAGAAACTGAATTCATACCTTGCAACAAGTTCATTATAGCATTTAAGATAGCAAAACTTTATCTCACACATGTTTGAAAAACCCATGGCCCTTCTCAAACAATAACTTCAAATTGCAGACCACAATTTACATCACATGTCATAAAAGACTTGTGCAAAAGGCTAGGAATTATACCAAAACTCTCCACAGCCTTTCATCCACAAACAGATGGACAAACTGAATAAATGAATTGCAACCTTCAACAATACCTTTGTATTTTCACATCAGGAAAGCAACACAAATGGACTGAATGGTTATCAATAGTATAATTTTTATACAATTTGAAAAGGCAAATCTCTATACAAAAGGCACCTTTCAATGTCACATTTTCCTATACACCTTGACTTGGATTCAAACAACATCAGTCAAAAGCACTTGCTGCTGATGACTTCATTAATAAAATCAAAGACATAGTTGAACAAGTTAAAAACAATTTGTCAAAAGCACAATCACATATGAAAGCTCAAGCAGACAAACACCACTCAACAACACCATAGTATGCTATTGGTGATAAAGTTTGATTTTCAATAGAAAACCTAAAGTTACCTCATACTTTATATAAATTAATGGAATGATGGATCAGACCATATAACATCATTGATACAAAAGAAGCTAATATCTACAAACTCCACCTTCCATCTTCCATGAAGATCCATCTAGTTGTAAATGTATTGCACATCAAACCATATAAAGAACATCTTATAGGCCAATCCACATTCAAATCTGGACTAGTCCTGGTTACAAAAGAACAGGAAGAACAATATAAAGTTGAATTTATTGTTGATTCAAGATTCAAGAACAGATACCTTGAATATTTAATCCACTGGAAAGGTTATGAAGAAGATGAATGCATATGGAAACCAGTTGCTAATCTCAAAAATGCATCAGATGCAGTTGCAAAGTTTTATAAATTGCAACCAAGCACATCTTGAAAACTTTGAATGATCAAAGCACAATTCCTCAATATTTTCTACCATTATGGAAAACCAATACCTGAAAGGTCAATACTTCCTTTCAATCACCAGAAGTCAATCTTTAACAAAGAGATTATATTATGAACTCTATATATCTTTTTTATTGTTTTCTTATTTTTTTCTTTGCTTCTCTCTTTATTTTCTCAAACTCAAGTTTCCATAGGTCACATGACTTACACAGCCACATCACATGACAAGTCACATAATGGGCACATCCAGACCCATGACATCATCAATTTCAACATCATAGTCCAGATCCATCAAACACAGCCAAAGATCTAGACTCTTATCACTTATCACTTGTCTATGACATCATATCCTCAATTCCAGTGCAGCCCTTATCTCAATACAAGTGACTCATCAAAGCACAGCATTGACTCATTGCTCAGTCAGCAACCACAGCCCTGCTTTGTCAAACCAGTGACATAAGCCATTCTTATTATATACCATATGCAAAGATTAGGTTAGTTATCTCTGACCAATAGGATATGATCCAGTTATCTATTTACCTGCCCTCATGCAATTAAAGCTCTGCTTTGGGATTCCAATTGAATAGTATATAAGATAACCAAACTGGAGGTGTCCCCCCCAGTCTTGTCCTTAGAGTTTCTTCCACTTTTTATTGGATTATCCTCACTGTCCAGAGATATAGTGACAGATTCCCTGGACACTCTGACTCAGGTTAACACTTACTTTAGCATATTCTGCCTATTGTCTTATCAGCAACCAACTGATATTGCCTTTGGAGTCTTATAAAATCCAAGTAGTAAGTTGGCTGTTTCACTTATCTCTTATTGTTTATCTATGATATCATATTCTCAAAGCTGGCACAATCTTTATCTCAAGATAGTGACTCATCAAAGCACAGCACTAACTCATTTCTTAGTTAGCAACCTACAGCTCTGCTTTGTCAAACCAATAGCACAAGCTATTTTTATTTTGCATCATATGCAAGGGTTAAATTAATTATCTTTGACCAATAGAATATAATCCACTTATCTATTACCTACCCTAATGTACTTTCAAGCTCCAATTCAGAGTTCTAATTGAATAGTATATAAAGCAGCCAAACTAGAGATATTCTTTCTAGTCTTATTTTTCTTGGAGTTTCTTCCACTTCTTATTAGGTAATTCCATTGTCTGAAGATATAGTAGCAGATTCTCTGGATATTTGGACTTAGGTTAATGCTTATTTCAGCATTTATAGCCTATTGTCTTATCACATTCACTAATATTGCTCTTTGAAGTCTAGTAAGATCTGAATAGTAAGTTGGCCATTTTATTAGGACAAGACTATATCACCTCCCTTCCCTATTGTACTATTCTTTAGTCTTATTCTTCATTAAAACAAGACTATACCACCTCCCTTTCCCCTTTACTTTATTACCTCTACCTTAGATTTATTTTTCATTAGGACAAGTCACTACCATTATCATCAAGACTTATTATCTTCAACATCCACTCCATTCTACCAACCATGTTAGCCACTAGTTAGTATACCTAGTGCAGGTCATAAGATGAGACTGACACTTGCTGGTACTAGTATCCATTCTCTCACAAGTCATATTTGGCACTTTATATGCTAGAAACATTGTATAGAAAGTCCCAATTGCAGTTGTAAAGGAGAAAGATATTCCCCTCATCTGATACTTGACCAGTTGTACACAGCTGTTAGGAAAAGCTGACATCAACATAGGATAACTTAAGATTACAAGCTGAGTGAAGAATTTCACCAAGTTATCCAAGAATATCAACAAGTTGAGCCTTGCTTCTTATCTATTCCATTAGACATTGACTCAAATGACATCAAGCCAGAGGACTACAAGCAACAGCTTGCTTAGTCACCACCACCAGCATGTGAATCTAAAATGGCCAACTTACTATTTGAATCTTGCTAGACTTCAAAGGTAATATTAGTCAAGTGCTGAATAAGATAATAGGCTGGTGGCACTGAAGTAAGTGTCAACTTGAGTCCAATTGTCCAGGGAATCTGCCACTATCCCTCTGGACAGTAGGAATTATCTAATAGAAAGTGGAGGAAACTTCAAGGAGAACAAAACTGGGGGAAATATCTCTAGTTTGGCCATCTTATATACTATTCAATTAGAACTCCAAAGCAGAGCTTTAACATACATTAGGATATGTAATAGATAACTAGATCATATCCTATTGGTCAAAGATAACTAACTCAACCCTTGTACATAGTGCAAAATAAGAGTGACTTGTGTCATTAGCTTGATAAAGCAGGGATGTGGGTTGCTGATGAAGTAATGAGTCAGTGCTGTGCTCTGATGAGTTACTATCTTGAGATAAGGGTTGTGCCAGGGTTGAGAATATAATGTTATAGATAAGCAATAAAAAATAAAAGTCTAGACCATTAGCTATGTTGATGGATCTGGACTATGATATTATGGTGACATCATGGGTTTGGATGTGTCCATCATGTGACTTGTCATGTGATGTGGCTGTGTAAGTCACATGATCTGTGGAGACTCAAGTTGGAGAAAATGAAGAGGTAAAATGGCCAACTTACTACTTGAATTTTTTTAAACTCCAAGGCAATATTGATCACTTGCTGATAAAACAATAGGCAGGGATGCTGAAGTAAGTGTTAACATAAGTCAGGGTGTCCAGGGAATCCATCACTATATCTCTAGATAGTGGGAATTGTTACAAACACTATATATCTCCCTTATTTTACTTCTATTTTTCTATTATTTTTCCCTTACTCACCTTTTCATTCTCTTCAACTCAAGTTTTTACAGGTCATGTAACTTACACAGCTACATCACATGACAAGTCACATAATGGGCATACCCAAATCCATGACATTATCAATAATATCACAGCTTAGATTTACTAATACAGCCAATAATCTAAACTCTTATTACTTATCTATGATATCATACCCTTAATCCTGGCACAGCCCTTATCTCAAGATGGTGACTCATCAAAGCACAGCACTGACTCATTGCTCAGTCAGCAATTATAGCCTTATCTTGTCAAGCCAATGGCACAAGTCATTTTTATTACATACCATATGCAAGGGTTAGGTTAGTTATCTCTGACCAATGAGATATGATCCAGTTATCTATTTACCTGCCCTTATATAATTCAAGCTCTGCTTCAGAGTTCTAATTGAATAGTATATAAGATGACCAAATTAAAGGCATTCCTCCTAGTTTTATCCTCCTTGGAGTTTCTTCCACTTCCTATTGGATTATCTCCACTGTCTGAAGGTATAGTGATAAATTCCCTGGACACCCTGACTCATGTTAATGCATACTTTAGCATTCCTGCCTATTGTTTTATCAATAGCCAATTGATATTGCCTTTGGAGTCTTATAAGATCCAAGTAGTAAGTTGGCCATTTCATTAGGACAAGACTATCCTCTACTTCACCTCCATTCTATCACCTTATACTTACAGGCTTATTCTTCATCAGGATCAAGCACCATCTCCATCAAAGACACTTTATTTTCAATACTTACTTCATCCACTACCAACTGAGTTAGCCACCAGTTAGTAATACTTGGTGTAGGTTATAAAACAAGACTAACACTTATTGGTTTAAGTGTCCACCCTCTCACAAGTTATATTTGGCACCTCATATGCCAGAGATATTGAATAGGAAGTTCCAATTGCAGTTATGAAGAAGAAAGACATCTTCCTTATCTGGTATTGACCAGTTACATACAGCTGTTGGGGAATAGCTGATATCAGCACAGGATTAACCAGGACTACCAGCCAAGTGAAGAATTCCACCAAGTTATTAAAGAATATAACAGAGTTGAGCCTTGCTTTTTATCCATCTCATCAAATGTTAATCCAAATAATGTTAAATCAGAAGATTATGAGCAGCAACTAGCTTGCTCACTGCCACCACCTAACCATGAGAATATACCAAACTACCCTGAGCTATATAGCCATTCACTAGCATACTCCACTTTTTAAAAATCACCAATATTCTTAAATGAACCACTAGACTAATACTCCATGAGAATAGCCCCATGACCAGTACCACAGCCACTCTCTATCCACACCCAATTCCTCCCCTCTAGCCACATGTTGTTACAAATGCTACATACCTTCCTTATTTTATTTCTATTTTTCTACTATTTTTCCTTACTTTCTTTGTATGTTCTCCAACTTGAATCTCCACAGGTCATGTGACTTACACAGCCACATCACATGACAAGTCACATGATGGGCATATCCAAATCCATAACATCATCAATAACATCATAGTCCAGATCCATTAAACATAGCCAAGGTCTAGACTCTTATCACTTATCACTTATCTATGATATCATATCCTCAACCCTGGTGTAGCCCTTATCTCAATATAATGACTCATCAAAGCACAGCACTGACTCATTGCTCAGTCAGCAACCACAGTCCTGCTTTGTCGAGCCAATGATATAAGCCATTCTTATTATATACCATGTGCAAGAGTTAGGTTAGTTATCTCTGACCAATAGGATATGATCCAGTTATCTATTTACCTGCCCTCATGTAATTAGAGCTCTGCTTCAGAGTTCCAATTGAATAGTATATAAAATGGCCAAACTAAAGGCATCCCCCCTAGTCTTGTTCTTTTTGGAGTTTCTTTCACTTTCTACTAGGTTATCTCTACTGTCCAGAGGTATAGTGATGGATTCCCTGGACATCCTGACTCAGGTTAATGCCTACTTCAGCACCTCCTGCCTATTGTTTTATCAGCAAATAATTAATATTGCTCTTGAAGTTTTATAAGATTCAAGTAGTAAGTTGGCTGTTTTATATGTCATTGAACTATTGCCCATGTGCACCCACCTCTAACTCCCCCCACCATGGATCAGACTCAACAGCCATTGGTTCTGATATCCACAAACTTCTATGTAAGATACAAATCAATATAGATGTTGATCATTTTATTAGAGAAGAAATACAACTGGACTTACAATAGCTTGCAGTTGCTGAACAACAATAGAGACAGCCAAGTCCTAATCTACCACCATATAGATACCACCCCTACTAAGTACCAGTTAGAGAAAGACATCTCCAACCTCACTCTCCTACTGACTGTACTTGGATTCATTCTTACAACCCCAGTATTGACTTTGGTTCTCATGTCTCTACACTTTGCTCTTGCCTCCTCCTTAACCCACCTTACCATTACCATCATTACTATAATAGACACTAGATTTATTATAGTAGAATCTAGAAACCCACCCTTTTATTAGAATAGAATCTCTTTTACTTGCCAAAATATAGTTGATAACTTGAGAGAATACTTTCAAACTCCTCAACAGTTACCTCAACACCTTTGGTCTATATCAAGGGAAAGACAAAGAGAAATTCTTAAAACTTATGCTGAAAGAGCCTGTTAGATTAGAGCTCATGTAGTACAAGTAGGAATAAATCTTGCTCCAAGACCTACTGCCACCAAAGAAACTCTTCATGAAGATAAATAAATTCTATATTTGCACTTTTCACCCTTGCTATTGCAATCCTCCTTTGCTTTATAGCAATTGTTGTTTCAACAATCCTTAAGAATGGAAACCAATCTATTTCTATTCACTTTTCCTTCAAAGCTCCTAATCATATCTATAGATTTACAATAGAATTGCTGGCATCTGTTGACCTCAATATTGCCAATAACTCTTGGAATAACAACAATAACAATGATTGATAACTGATGAATGCATTGCTCATTATAGCCATTCTATTTATTGTTATCCTTCTTATCTCCTCTCTCATCACTTGTATCTGATATTTTCATCAAGAAAATCAAGATATAGAAGCCTACTCTCTTCAAGACATAGAGATTTCACCTTTCCAAATTCCATCTAGGGCAATAGTGACTGATTGGCTATTATTGCACACTAACTCTGTGACTTATTATATCCCACAATATATACCAAGAGATATATATAGACACAGTAGTTCATTAAACAATTAACTCTTTGAGTTACTAAAAATCTGTTTCACCATCCAATATGTCTAATCTAGCCTCATCCAGTGCTGCTGCTCCAATAGCACACATTACTCAACAAGAATGGGTAGCTGTTCTCAATACCTTATAGAACATTAAACAGCAACTTATCCAAATAAATGCTGAAAGAACTCAATTAGAAGCAGATGTCAGAACTGCAGCACAACAATTCACTAATGTAGTTACTGCTCAATAAGAAGCTGAGAATTACTTTAAACAACTTCTTGGTCTATACCAATGGGCAGAAATCACTGCTCATGAATATAAACCTTTTTAACCATTCACAGGATCTTTAAAAATAGATGTATTTTCAGATTCTAGAATCTACAACAGATTCCCATTCAAATTCAAAGAATGGTGGACCAAACTAAGAGCATGGATTGACTGCAATTTCAAGCAGTTTACCAATCTGACCCTAAGCATGGCTGAATCAGGAACCTTCATCACCAAAGTAAATGTTAAAGCATATACCTATATAATTTTATCAAGGTTAAAAGGATTTAAAGGCTCACACTTTGCTGAAGTAGAAATCACCAAGCTCATAGATGGAACTACTAAACTTACAAGTTGGTGATACATAATAAGGAAGATTGAAGAAATCTTTTATTCTTAATTGCAAAAAGATTGGACAACCAGAGAGATCAGCCAGTATAAACAAGATTATCTCTCAACTGATATATTCATATCAAAATGGCAGATCTTCTTTCTTCAATCTCACATATCTAAACAATTTGGAATTTGGTTACTTGAAAATAATACATGGAAGGACATTATAGAGGAGATTTTCCAAACCAAACAATGGAAAAACACTGTAGACAAAACAATTTAAATTATTCAACAAATCAATCATACAAAAGAAGAGTATCACCTTTTCTCCCAACCCAAAAAATTCTCTTCATATCAATCCAGACACAATGAATATGCTAAGGATGTAGATGTGCTAGAAATTGCAAAATGCTATAAATGCAAAGAAGAAGGACATTGGATAGACAAGTGCTCAAAAAAATATTGAATATGTCACAAAATAGAAAGACATTCACATCTTTGCAAGTTTCATCCAATGAATAGATCAAAGTTTGCCAAAGAATTTCAATCAAAAAACAAATCAAAAGGTAAGAACAAAAGATTCAAGAAATCTAGAAAAGTTCAAGCCTTAGACATAGATTCAGACTATGACTCTGAATCAGAAGACAAAAACCTTCCTCATGCTATTAGAGGCATAAATTACAAAGAAATGAAGGTATTCTTTTTTGATATGAAAGATTCCAAACACAAGGGAAAAGCCCCTCAGGCTTAAACCCTTGGAATGTTCAAGTCTACAAAAAAAGTTCTGAACAAGTTATGAAAACCTCTTTACCTTCAAAACTGTCAATTTGAAAAACATCAAATAATGCAAAAATCCCAATCCATGGATCAGAACATGTTACAGGATTAGATTTTTATTCATCTAAATCTAAAGATATATTACCAGGACAGTAAGCTATCATTAACACTAATATTCAAGTGGCAATATCTTTAGATGCCTATAGAAGAATTATCCCTAGAAGTGGCCTGGCCATTAAATCCAGAATCTACACTAGTGTAGGAGTCATGGACTCTGATTACTGAGGTAATCTTATGGTTCTGTTGATCAATCAAGGAATAGAAACATTCAAGATGAATCCAGATAATCACATTACACAACTCATTATAGAGAAAATCCACTCTCTCAAAGTAGTTGTAGTTGAGCTACCCATAATGAAAAGAACAGACAATAAATTTGGATCTATAGAAATCAACCTATGCACATCATCTTCAGAAGACCTCAAAATCAGATCTTTCACAAAACAAGATATCATTATGCCTATCTGAATTGCCCCCCTTAGATTTCATTATTGATTTGTCAAAGCATCCACTTTGCTAAACAGTGGAGCAAACATTACATTTGTTGATCAAATATAGGCCAAGAAAATCTAATTACCTCTCAAACAGCTTCTGAAACTCATAATAGTCTACAATGTAGATGAAACTCCAAACTCTACTGGAAACATCATCCATGCAGCAGAAATACTCATAGACTATCAGGGACACTGTGAATATGTTATTGCCAAAGTCACCAACTTAGGAAAATACCAACTCATCCTTGATTACACATGGCTTAAATGCCATAATCTGAAAATTGATTGGACAATCGAAACAGTTAAACTATCAAGATGCTCAATAGACTGTATCATTTTGAATGACAAATCCTCATTTGTATGTCAAATTGAATCAGAAGAATAAGATTCAATTCAACACATATATGCTCCCAAAAAGAAAGACTCTCCAAAATCAAAGGAGATTCCAGTGGAAGAACTTATGCCACAAGAATACTACAAGTACCTCCATATCTTCTCAAAGAAAGAATCAGAGCACATGCCCCTTAGAAAACCCTGGGACTATGCTATAGATCTTAAAAATTCTTTTGAATTAAAGAAAGGTTGAATCATTCCACTCTTTTCTGATAAACAACAAGAAGTAACTGACTTCATTGATAATCAATTATAAAAAAGATACATCAGATCCAGCAAATCTTTACAAACATTACCAGTATTCTTTGTCCTAAAGAAAGATGGACAAAACAGAATGGTGCAAGATTATCATTACCTTAACAAATACACCATAAAAAACAACTATCCATTACTACTCATCTTCCAACTGGTTGATAAGCTTAAGGATGCAAAGCTTTTTACAAAAATGGATTTACATTGGGGATACAATAATGTATGCATTACAGAAGGTGACAAATGGAAAGCCACTTTCACATGCCATAAAGGATCTTATAAACCACTTATAATATTCTTTGGACTCTGCAATTCCCCAGCAACATTCCAAACAATGATGAATGAAATATTTGTAGACATGGGTGCAATAGTTGTCATCTATATGGATGACCTCATGATCTAAAAGAATACAACAAAGTAGTTCTTCAAGTCCTTAAACTTTTAGATAAGAATGACCTCTTTATCAAACTTGAAAAGTGTATCTTTCAAACCAAAGAAGTTGAATTTCTTGGAATGATTATAAATGAAAATGGAATTAAAATGGACAATACAAAAGTGAAAGCTATCATTAAATGGCCAACACCTTCCTCCATCAAAACTGTTAGAAGTTTCCTTAGCCTAGCCAATTTCTACTGAAGATTTATCAATGGATATTCCAAACTCACAAGACCTCTTATCAATCTCACCAAGAAAGACATACCATTTATTTAAACACAATTGCAAGAATCAGCCTTTAATGAATTCAAGCAAAGATTCACTACAGCACCAATTCTTGCATATCCAGATATAGATGCACAATTTTGCTTAGAAACAGATGCATCAGACTTTGCATCAGGCACTATACTGTCTATTCAAATAAATAACAAATGGCATCCAGTCACAATCTCCTTATACTCCTTTAACCCTGCAGAATACAACTATTCTGTAGCAGACAAGGAAATGCTCAGTGTCATAGAAGCATTGGAACAATGGTAATACTATCTAGAAAAAGCACATCAAGAATTTGAAATCTGGAATAATCATGCAAACTTTCAATGATTTATGGAATGTCAAAATCTAAACCAAAAACAAGCACAATGGATCTAATATCTATCAAGATTTAATTTCAAATGGATTTACAAAGCAGATACTCAAATGGTAAAAGCAAATGCTTTATTCAAACAAGAAAACCATATAGAATAAATAGATCAAGACAATCAAGGAATCCAGCTCATTCCTGATTCCATGATTAAAACAGTTCAAATTAATACAGATGACACATACATCTTAGAAGAAGTCAAACAGATCAAAAAACCATGATATAATGATTATAAACTTATAATACCAGATGATTATGATCTCAAAATGAAAATCCTTTGATTATACCATAATACATCTATTGCAGGACATCCAGGATATGACAAAACACTAGAATTGATCCAACAATCATATATATGGCCATAACTTCCTACATTTGTGAAAGATTACATTTTATACTATGACCATTGCATACAATTCAAGGACTCAAACCTTATAACACCAGGAAAACTTCAACCACTCCCAATTCCTGATGGTCCATGACAAGACATCTCTGCTGATTTCATCACAAATCTGCCAGAATCCAATAGATACAATTTCATCTTGGTCATAGTTGACAGATTTTCAAAAGAAATAGAATTCATCCCTTACAACAAATCCATCACAGCACTAAAAATAGCAAAACTCTATTGAACACATATTTGAAAAATCCATGACTTATCCCAAACAATAATCTCGGATTGTGGACCACAATTTACATTGCATGTCATGAAAGATTTGTGCAAAAAGCTTGGAATCACACCAAAACTTTTCATAGCTTTTTATCCACAAACAAATAGACAAACCAAATGAATAAATCATGACCTTCAACAATACCTTCATATCTTCACATCAGAAAAACAATATAAATGAGTTGAATGATTATCTATTGCACAATTCTCATATAACTTAAAAAGGCAAACTTCTATCTAGAAGACATCTTTTGATGTCACACATTCCTATACACCTCAACTTGGATTTGAACAACATCAGTCAAAAGCACCTACTGCTGATGACTTTGTTGCCAAGATCAAAGACACAGTTAAACAAGTCAAACAAAATTTAGTAATAGCACAAACTCATATGAAAGCTCAAGTAGGTAAACATTGCTCAACAGCATCTCAATATGCTATTGGCAACAAGGTCTGGCTTTCAACAGAAAATCTAAAATTACCTCATACATCACAAAAATTAATGAAACAATGGATTGGACCATATAACATCATTGACACAAAAGGAACCAATGCCTATAAACTTTGCCTTCCTTCATCAATGAAGATTCATCCAGTTGTAAACATATTGTACATTAGATCATACAAAGAATGTCTTACAGACCAATCTACATTCAAACTTGGACCAGTTCTGGTCACAGAAGATCATAAAGAACAATATGAAGTCAAATTTATCATTGAATCAAGATTTAAAAACAAACATTTTGAATATCTAGTCTATTGGAAAGGATATGAAGACAATGAATGTATATGGGAACTAGCTGCTAACCTCAAAAATGCACCTGATGCAGTAGCAAAGTTCCACAAATCACAATCAAGTGCACCTCAAAAACTTCAAATGTCCAAAGCACAATTCTTCAACATCTTCTACCATTGTGGAAAATCAATTCCAGAATGGTCAATACTTCCTTTCAATCACCTGGAAGTTGATCCTTAAGAAGAAGCTAGTGTTATGAACACTATGTATCTTCCTTATTTTATTTTTATTTTTCCTTTACTCACCTCTTTATTCCCTTCAATTTGAGTCTTTACAGGTCACATGACTTACACAGCCACATCACATGACAAGTCACATGATGGGCACACCTAGACCTATGACATCATCAATAACATTACAGCCTAGATCCATCAATATAGTTAATGACCTAAACTCTTATCTCTTATCACTTATCTATGATATCATACCCTTAATCCTGGCACAGCCCTTATCTCAAGATGGTGACTCATCAAAGCACAGCACTGACTCATCACTCAGTCAGCAACCACAGCCTTGCCTTATTAAACCAATAGCACAAGTTACTCTTATTGTACATTATGTGCAAGGGTTAAATTAGTTATCTCTGACCAATAGAATGTGATCCAGTTATCTATTTACCTGCCCTTATATAATTCAAGCTCTGCTTCAGAGTTCTAATTGAATAGTATATAAGATGGCCAAATTGGAGGCATTCCTCCCAGTTTTGTCCTTTTTGGAGTTCCTTTTATTTTCTACTGGATTATCTCCACTATTCAGAGGTATAATGATGGATTCCCTGGACACCCTGACTTAGGTTAATGTACACTTCAGTATTCCTGCTTATTGTCTTATTAATAGCTGATTAATATTGTATCTAGAGTCTTATAAGATTCAAGTAGTAAGTTGGCCATTTTAGGAATAATTCAATAGAAAGTGGAAGGAACTTCAAGGAGGACAAGACTGGGGGGGACACCTCTAATTTGACTGTCTTATATACTATTCAATTAGAACTCCAAAGTGGAACTTAGAAGTATATTAGAATAGATAATAGATAACTGGATTATATCCTATTGGTCAAAGATAACTAATCTAATCCTTGTATATGGTGCAAAATAAGAGTGACTTGTGCTATTGGCTTGACAAAGTAGGGCTGTGGATTGCTGATTGAGAAATGAGTTAGTGCTGTACTCTGATAAGTCACTATCTTGTAATAAGGATTGTATCTGGGTTGAGAGTATAATGTCATAGATAAGCAATAAGAGATAAGAGTCTAGATCATTGGCTATATTGATGGGTCTAAGTTGTGATGTCATTGATGATGTTATGGATCTGAATGTGTCCATTATGTGACTTATGGAGATTCAAGTTTGAAGAAAATAAAGAGAAGAGTAAAGGAAAAATGATGAGAAAATAGAAATAAAATAAAGGAGATATGTAGCATTTGTAACAAGAGGAGAATAAGGGAAAAATAATAGAAAAATAGTGATAAAATAAAGGAGATATGTAGCATTTGTAACAGAACCAACCTCTAACTGATCTGATTGATTTAGCAACTTCCCAGCATACTTTACATTTAAGAGATCACTAATCCCTCTCATCCAACCAATAGACTGATATCCTATAAGAATAGCTCCATACTCTATATTATATTCACCATCCATATATATACAACTTTTATCTCTAGCCATATGTCCTCAAACTATCACCCTTGTGTATCCACTTCTAACTCCATTTATTATAGATCAGACATCACAGCCATTGGCTCTGGTATTTATAAGCTTCTACATGAGATATAGGTCAATGCAGATGTTAACCATATTATTAGAGAAGAAATTCAATTGGACATACAATAGCTCACCACTGCTGAATACAGACAGAGACTTTTAGATTATAATCTACCACTATGATGACACCACCTCTACCAAGTACCAAATAAAGAGAGACATCCCTATTCTTGTCCTTCTACTAATCATATTTGAGTTTGTCCTTATAATCCTGGCATTGACTTTGGCCCTCATGTCTCTATTTTATGCTCTTATCTATTTCTCAACATACCTCACTGTTACTATCACAATTATGATAGATATTAGATCTATCATAGTTAAACTTAAAGCTTCTTCTCCCTACCAGAATAAAACCTTGCTTATTTGCCAAGGTGCAGTTGAAAACTTGAAAGAATACTTTCAAGCACCTTAGCAACTATCTCAACACCTTCATTCTATCTTAAGGAAAAGACAAAGAGAAATTCTTGAAGTATATGCTAAGAGAGCCTAATAGATTAAAGCTTATGCAGCACAAGTAGGAATCAATCTTACCACAAGACCTATGCAAGAAGACTCTTCTACAGAAAAAAAAATCTTGAATAAAGATGAATGAATTTCACATTTGCACTCCTTGTTATCTTTTTTGCCATCCTCATTTGCTTTACAGCTATTATTATCTTAACTATTCTCAAGAATGGAAACCAGTCTATTTCCACTCACTTTTCTTTTACAACACCAAATCATATCTATAGATTTACCATTGAATCACTGGTACCTGTTGATCTCAACATAGCTGACAATTCATGGAACAACAATGATAACAATGATTGGTGATTGATGAACATCATCCTAATCATTGATCTCTTTTTTATTATTATCCTCTTCATTACTTCCATTATCACATATATTCAAGATATTCATCAAGAAAACCAAGATATCAAATCTTATTCTTTTCAAAACATAGAAATCTCACCTCTTCAAATTCCACCTAGAGTATTGGTGATCAATTGGCCATTAGTATATACAAACTCTGTTGTCTTCCTATATTTCATAGTATATACCAAGATATATATATAGACATAGTAGAGATTCATTAGATAAGTACCAACTCATTTGAGTTAATACATACACCCTTACCCAATCCCCTCAATATATCTAATCCAACCTTACCTGGTGCTGCTGTCAGTGCAGTCCACATCACTCAACAAGAATGGATAGCAGTGTTAACTACATTACTAAATGCTGAACAGCAACTTATTCAAGTAAACAATAAAAGAAACCAACTTAAAGATGACCCTAAGGCTACTACCAACCAACTAGCAAATCCTATTACTGCTCAATGTGAAGCTAAGAACTGCTCTAAGCAACTTCTTGGCTTACACCAATGAGCAAGAATAGGAATACAAAATCAAGAATCTCAACCATTTGTAGGATCTTCAAAGATAGAAGTATTTTCAAACTCTGGAACCTATAATGGATCTCCATCAAAGTTCAAAGAATGGTAGATCAAAACAAAAGCATGGATAGACTGCAATCCAAAGCAATTTACAATGCAAGTCCTAGATGCAGTTGAACCAGGACACTTTAACACTAAAGTAAATATCAAGGTATGTGCTTATGCAATTCTATCAAGACTAAAAGGATTTAAAGGATCATACTTTACTGAAAACAAATTCACCAAAAATTGGGCAATTTAAGAAATCAGTCAATTTAAACAAGATCACCTCTCAACCAATGCATTTGTATCAAAATGGCAAAATCTCTTCATCCAATCTGATATTCTAGATCAATTTAGAGTTTGGTTGTTAGAAAACAACACAAGAAAGGACATCATAGAAGAGATATTTCAAATCAAACAATAGAAAAACATGGCTGAAGAAACTATACAAGTTATTTAACAAATCAGTCAAACAAAAAAAAAGTATCATCTCCTCTCATCCTTCAAGAAATTCTTTATATATCAATCCAGACATGATATTATGAATGCCACATATCTTCCTTATTTTATTCCTATTTTTCTACTATTTTTCTCTTACTCCCTTTTCTATTCTCTTCAACTTGAGTCTCCACATGTGATGTGACTTACACAGCCACATCACATGACAAGTCACATGATGGGCACATCCAGACCCATGACATCACCAATGACATCATAGTCCAGACCCATCAAATATAGCCAAAGGCCTAGACTTTTATCTCTTATTGCTTATCTATGACATCATATTCTCAATCCTGGCACAGCCCTTATCTCAAGATAATGACTCATCAAAGCATAGTACTGACTCATCACTTAGTCAGTAACCTACAACTCTGCTTTGTCAAGCCAATGGCATAAGCTACTTTTATTATACACTATATGCAAGAGTTAGGTTAGTTATCTCTGATCAATAGGATATGATCCAGTTATCTATTTATCTACCCTCATGTAATGTAAGCTCCACTTCAGAGTTCTAATTGAATAGTATATAAGGCAGCCAAACTGGAGACATTCCCCCCAGTCTTGTCCTCCTTAAAGTTCCTTCTACTTTCTACTAGATTATCTCTACTGTCTGAAGGTATAGTGATGGATTTCCTAGACACTCTGACTTAGGTTAACACTTACTTTAGTATCTCCTGCCTAGTGTATTATCAGCAAATAATTGATATTGCCCTTAGAGTCTTATAAGATCCAAGTAGTAAGTTGGCCATTTCATATGATGAATATGCTATGGATGTTAATGTGCTAGAAATTGTAAAATGCTACAATTGCAAAGAAGAAGAACATTGTGCAAACAAGTGCTCAAAGAAATACCATATATGTCACAAGACAGAAAGACATTCACATCTTTGCAAGTTTTATCCAATAAATAGATCAAAGTTTACCAAGAACTTAGATCCAAAGGCAAGTTCAAAGGTAAGGACAGAAGATTCAAAAAATCTAGGAAAGTCCAAGCCTTAGACATGGATTTAGACTTTGACTCTGAATCAAAAGACTTAGAATCTTCAGAATTAGAAGATGAAGATCTTTCTTGTGCTGTTAGAAGCATGAACTATGAAGAAATGAAAGTTTTTTTTAATATGAAAGATTTCAAACAAAAGGGAAAATCTCTTTAGGTTTAAATCCTTGGGATGTTCAAGTCTCTAATTCCACTTCCAAAAAATCTATACAAATCCTTCTACTTTTGAAACTCCCAATTTGAAAAACATTAGAAAAAGCAAAAATTCCAATCCACAGATCTGAACATACTGTAGGTCTAGATCTCTATTTCTTAAAATCTAAAGATATTCTACCAGGACAGTAATCTATTATCAACACTAATATTCAAGTGGCAATATTTTTAGATACCTACAGAAGAATCACCTCTAGAAGTAGATTAGCAGTCAAATCTAGAATCCACACCAGTGTAGAAGTCATGGATCCTAATTACTAAGGTGACCTCATGGTTCTGTTACTAAATCAAGGTATAGAAATATTCAGAGTAAATCCAGGTGATTGCATCACACAACTAATCATAGAGAAAATCCATTCTCTTGAAGTAGTTGAAGTAGTTGAGCTATCTTCAATCAAAGAGCAGACAAAGAATTCAAATTCACAGGAATCAACTTATGTATATCTTTATCAGAAGATCTTAAGATCAGATTCTTCTTCAAGCAAGACATTATTATGCCTATCCAAATCACACCCCTTTGATTTTATCATAGATTCATCAAAGCCTTCATACTCTTTGATAGTGGAGCCAATACCATATTCATTGATCAAACATGGACTAAGAAAATCCAATTACCTCTCAAATTACTTTCAAAATCCATAAAAGTCTACAATGTAGATGAAACACCAAATTTTGTAGGCAACATTACCCATGCAGCAGAAATCCTTATAGACTATCAAGGATACTGTGAACATGTTACTGCTAAAGTTACTGACTTAGGAAAACACCAACTTATCCTTGGTTACACATGGTTTAAACACCACAATTTGGAAATTGATTGGACAATTAGAATGGTCAAATTGTCAAGGTATCCAATAAACTATAACATGTTAAACAATAAATCCACATCCATACAACAAATTCAAATTAGAAGAACAAGATTCAATTCAACATGTATATACTCTGAAAAAAGAAGACACTTCCAAACAAAAGGAGATTCTAGTGGAAGAACTTGTTTCAAAATAATACCACAAGTACCTCCATATCTTTTTGAAGAAAGAATCAGAATGCATGCCCCTTAAGAAATCATGGAATCACACAATAGATCTCAAGAATTCTATTGAACCAAAAAAAGGTCAAATTATTCTGCTCTCCCCTGATGAACAACAAGAAGTCTCTAATTTCATAGATAATAAACTACAAAAAGGATATATCAGATCCAGCAAATCTTTGCAAACATCACCAATATTCTTTGTCCCAAAAAAATAAACAAAAAAAATGGTGCAAGATTATCAATATCTTTATGAGCATACCATCAAGAACAACAATTTTTTACTACTCATATTCCAACTCATCAATAAGCTTAAAAGCATAAAGCTTTTCACTAAAATAAATTTACATTTGAGATACAACAATTTATGCATTAAAAAAAATAATAAATGAAAAGCCACTTTCACATGCCATAGAGGATCATACAAACCACTTGTAATGTTTTTTGATCTCTGCAACTCTTCAACAATATTCCAAGCCATGATAAACAAAATCTTTACAGACATGGATGCAACAGTTGTCATCTATATGGACAATCTTATGATATTCATGAAGATTAACAATTTTAAAGAATATAGTGCTCTCTATCCAAATAAATGACAAATAGCATCCAGTTATATATTCCTCTTATTCCTTTAACCCTATAAAGCACAACTATCCTGTAGCAGATAAAGAAATGCTTAGTGTTATCAAAGCATTAGAACAATGGTAACACTATCTCAAAGGAGCACACCAAGAATTTGAAATCTGAAACAATCATGCAAATCTCCAATGGTTCATAAAATGTCAAAATCTAAACCAAAGACAAGCAAGATGGGTCCAATATCTATTAAGATTTAGTTTCAAATGGGTCTACAAGACAGGAACTCAAATGGTAAAAGTAGATACTTTGTCCAAAAGAGAAGATCATGCTAATGGAATAAATCAAGACAATCAAGAAATTCAAATTATTCTTGATTTCATGATCAAGAAAATCCAAATTGACACAGATGATAAATTTATCCTTGAAGAAGTCTTAAAAATAGAAAAACTTTTTTATGATAATAATAACAGATTCATCATTTCAGATGATCATGACTTCAGAATGGAAATCTTATGATTGCATTATGATTCTCCAATTGCAGAACATCCAGGATATAATAAAACACTAGAATTGATTTAACAATCATACACATGGCCAAACCTTTCCACATTTGTAAAAGACTATATTTCATGCTATAATTACTGCATACAATTCAAAGACTCAAACCTTGCAACACCTGGAAAACCTCAATCACTTTCAATATCTAATGGACCATGGCAAGACATCTCTGCTAACTTCATCACAGATTTGCCAGAATCCAATAGATGTGACTTCATATTGGTTGTGTTATGAATACTACATATCTTCCTTATTTTATTTCTATTTTTTCATTGATCACCTCTTTATTCTCCTTAACTCAAGTCTCTACAGGTCACATGACTGACACAGCCACATCACATGACAAGTCACATGATGGGCACATCCAAATCCATCATAACATTATAGCCCAGATTCATCAAACATAGCCAATGATCTAGACTCTTATCTCTTATCATTTATCTATGACATCATATCCTCAACCCTGGTGCAACCCTTATCTCAAGATAGTGACTCATCAAAGTACAGCACTGACTCATCACTCAGTCAGCAATCCACAGCCCTGCTTTGTCAGGCCAATTACATAAGTCACTTTGATCTTGTACCATATACAAAAGTTAGATTAGTTATCTCTGACCAATAGGATATGATCCAGTTATCTATTACCTATTGAAATGGCCAACTTACTACTTGGATCTTTGTTGACTCCAAGGGCAATATCAATTATTTGCTAATAAAACAATTGACAGGAATGCTAAAGTGAGCATTAACCTAAGTCAAGGTATCCAGGAAATTCATCACTATATCTCTAAACAATGGAAATAACCCAGTAGGAAATGGGAGGAACTCTAAGGAGGATAAGACTGGGGGAAACACCTCTAGTTTGGCCACCTTATATACTATTCAATTAGAACTCCAAAGCAGAGCTTGAATTATATGAGGGAAGGTAAATAGATAACTGGATCATATCCTATTGGCCAGAGATAACTAATCTAACTCTTGCACATAATACATAATAAGAATGTCTTATACAATTGGCTTGACAAAGTGAAGCCATGTTGCTGACTAAGCTGCTGACTGAGTGATGAGTCAGTACTGTACTTTGATGAGTTATTATTTTGAGATAAGGGCTGCATCTGGATTGAGGATATGATGTCACTGGTCTGGTCATTCATTATGTGACTTGTCATGTAATGTGGCTGTGTAAGTCATGTAACCTATGAGGACTCAAGTTGAAGAGAATAAGGAGAGAAGTAAGGGAAAAATAGTGAGAAAATAGAAGTAAAATAAGAGAGATATATAGTGTTTGTAACACAGTTTGTAATACAATCCCCTTCTTAAAGATTGACTTCCAGGTGATTGAAAGGAAGTATTGATCTTTTAGGTATTGGTTTTCTACAATGATAGAAGATGTCAAGGAATTATGCTTTGGTCATATAAAGTTTTTGGGATACATTTGGTTGTGATTTGTGGAAGAGTACCAGTGCTTTAGGTATATTTTTGAGATTGGCAGCTGATTTCCATATGCATTCATCTTCTTCATAACCTTTCCAGTGGATGAGATATTCAAGATGTCTATTCTTGAATCTTGAATCTACAATGAATTTGACTTCATATTGTTCTTCACAATCCTCAGTCACCAGAATTGGTCCAGGTTTGAATGTGGGTTGATCTATAAGGCATTCTTTGTATAGTTTGATGCATGATATATTTACAACTGGGTGAATTTTCA
Organism: Guyanaporus albipodus; assembly: GCA_038088995.1. NCBI lineage: Eukaryota > Fungi > Basidiomycota > Agaricomycetes > Boletales > Boletaceae > Guyanaporus > Guyanaporus albipodus. The sequence continues at coordinate 96,539 of JBBPKA010000045.1, read as the reverse complement.
TTGATGATGGAAGGTGAAGCTTATAGGTGTTGGTTCCTTTTATATTGATGATGTCATATAATTCAATTTATTGTTCCATCAATTTTTATGAAGCATGGAGTAACTTTAGGTTTTTTGTTGAAAGCCAGACTTTGTTGCCAATAGTATACTGTGGTGCTGTTGAGTAATATTTGTCTACTTGAGCTTTCATGCATAAGTATGCTTTCAATAAATTATCTTTGACCTGTTTGACTATTTCTTTGATTCCTTTGACAAAATTGTCAATGGTAGGAGCCTTTGACTGATGTTGTTCAAATCCAAGTCAAGGTGTATAGGAATATGTGATATCAAAAGGTGCCTTTTGCATTAAGGTTTATCTTTTTGAGCTGTAGAAGAATTGTGCCATTGGTAATCATTCAACCCATTCATGTTGCTTTTCTAATGTGAAAAGACAAAGATATTGTTGAAGATTACAATTCATTCATTCAGTTTGTCCATTTGTTTGTGGGTGAAAGGCTATGGAAAGTTTTGGTGTGATTCCTAGCCTTTTGTACAAATCTTTTATGATATGAGATGCAAATTGTGGTCCATGATCTGAAATTATGATTCAAAGTAGGCCATGTATTTTCCAAATGTGATTGAGATAGAGTTTTGCTGTCTCTAGAGCTATTATGATTTTATGGGATGATATGAATTCTATTTCTTTTGAAAATCTGTCAACTATGACCAAGATAGAATTGTATCCGCTGGATTTTGGCAAATCTGTGATGAAATCTGCTGAGATGTCTTGCCATGGTTCATCAGGGATTGAAAGTGGTTGAAGTTTTCTGGGTGTTGCAAGATTTGAGTCCTTGAATTGTGCACAGCAATCACAGTACAAAATATAGTCTTTCACAAATATTGGTAGTTGTGGCCATATATATGATTGTTAGATTAATTCTAGGGTTTTGTTGTAACCTGGGTGTTCTGCAATGAGTGTATTGTGGTGTAATTGGAGAATCTCCAGTTTTAGTTCATAATCATCTGGTATAACAAGCTTGTTTTCATTGTAATGTGGTTTTTCCATTTTAAAGACTTCATTTAGAATAAAAGCATCATTTGTTATTATTTGAACTGTTTTGATCATGAAATTAGAAATAAGCTGGATTTCTTGATTATCTTGCTCTATTCCATCAGCATGGTCTTCTCATCTGGATAAAGTGTCTGCTTTTATGATTTGGATGCCTGCTTTATAGACCCATTTGAAATTGAATCTTGATAGATATTGGACCCATCATGCTTGTCTTTGGTTTAGATTTTGACATTTTATAAACCATTGGAGGTTCATATGATTATTTCATATTTCAAATTATTGGTATGCTCCTTTGAGGTAATATTGCCATTGTTCCAATGCTTTGATGACACTATGCATTTTCTTGTCTGGTATAGGATAACTGCATTTGCAGGGTTAAAGGAATAGGAGAAGAATGCAACTGGGTGCCATTTATCACTTACTTGAATAGATAAAACTGTGTCTGATGCAAAGTCTAAGACATTTGTTTCAAGGTGGAATTGTATGTCTATATCTGGATATGCAAGAATTGATGCCATGGTGAATCTTTGTTTGAGCTCACCAAAAGCTAATTCTTGTGATTGCATCCAAATAAATGGTGTCTTTCCTGATTAGATCTATGAGAGATCTTGCAAGTTCGGAATATCTGTTGAGAAATCTTTAGTAGAAGTTCACTAATCCAAGAAAGCTTTTAATGATTTTAACAGAGTGAGGTGTTGGCCATTCATGGATAGCTTTCACTTTTGTATTATCCATTTTGATTCCATTTTGATTTATAATCATTCCAAGAAATTTGACTTCTTTTGTTTAAAAGGTGCATTTTTCAGGTTTGACAAAGAGGTCACTTTCATCTAAGGGCTTGAGAACTTGAAAAACCACTTTATCATGTTCTTTTATGTCATTGGTTTTCATGAAGATCATGAGATTGTCCATATAGATGACAACTGTTGTGTCCATTTTTGCAAATATATTGTTCATCATAGTTTGAAATGTCACTGGGGAGTTGCAGAGTCCAAAGAACATTACAAGGAGTTCATAGAATCCTCTGTGACATGTGAAAGTAGCTTTTCATTTGTTGCCTTCTTTGATGCATACATTATTGTATTCCCAATGTAAATTCATTTTTATGAAAAGCTTTGTGTCTTTAAGCTTATCAACAAGTTGGAAGATGAGTGGTAATGGATAGTTGTTCTTGATGGTATGTTCATTGAGACATCAATAATCTTATACCATTCTTTTTCATCTATCTTTTTTTGGGACAAAGAAAACTGGTGATATTTGTGGGGACTTGCTTGATCTGATATATTCTTTTCATAATTGGTCATCAATAAAGTTGGTTACTTCTTGTTGTTCATCAGGAGAAAGTGTGATAATTTGACTCTTTTTTGGCTCAAAAGACTCTTTAAGATTTATGGTATGATCCCAAGATTTTCTGAGGGGAATGCATTCTGATCCTTTCTTTGAAAACATGTGAAGATATTAATGATATTCTTGTGGTACCATTTCTTCTATTGAAATTTCCTTTTGTTTAGAAGAATCTTCCTTTTTGAGTGTTTGGATATGTTGAATTGAATCTTGTTCTTCTGATTCTATTTGTCATACAAATGCAGATTTATCTTTCAGCATGATATAGTCTATCAGGTATCTTGATAATTTGATTGTTCCTATTGTCCAATCAATTTCTAGGTTATGATGTTTGAGTTATATATAATCAAGGATGAGTTGGTGTTTTTCTAAGTTGGTAACTTTGGCAGTAACACATTCACAATATTCTTAATAGTCTATGAGGATTTCTGCTGCATGGGTTATGTTTCCAGTAGAGTTTGGTGTTCTATCTATATTGTAGACTTTTATTGGTTTTGGGAGCTGCTCAAGAAATAATTGGATTTTCTTGGTCCATGTTCAATCAATAAACATGGTTTTAGCTCTGCTATCTAGTAAGGTGTGTGCCTTGACAAATCAATGGTGAAATCTGAGAGGGGCTATTCAGATAGGCATGATGATATCTTGTTTTGAGAATGATTTTATTTTGAGATCTTCTATGAATGAGGTGCATAAGTTAATTCCTATGGATTTGAATTTGTTATCTGCTCTTTTTGTTGATGGTAGCTCTACTACTTTGATTACTTCAAGAGAATGGATTTTCTCTATAATAAGTTGTGTGATTTGATCACCTGGATTTACCTTGAATGTTTCTGTTCCTTGATTAATTAACAAAACCATGAGGTTTCCTCAGTAATCAGAGTCTATGACTCCTACACCAGTATGGATTCTAGATTTAATGGCTAAATTACTTCTAGGAGCAATTCTTCTATAAGCATTTGAAGGTATTGCCACTTGAATATCTGTGTTAATGATAGATTGTTGTCCTGGTGGAATTTCCTTAAATTCTGAGGAGTAGAGATCTAGTCCTACAACATGTTCTGATCTGCAGGTTGAAATGTTTGCATTTTTTAATGTTTTTCAAATTGATAGTTTTATAGGCAGGAGATTTTGCATATCTTATTCAGGATTTGTTTTATAGACTTGAACATCCCAAGGATTTAGGTCTGAGAAGCTTTTTTCTTGTATTTAGAATCTTTCATGTCAAAGAAGAATACCTTCATTTCTTCATAGTTCATGCCTCTAACAGTACAAAAAAGGTTTTTATCTTTTGAATGTGAAAATTCAGAGTCTTCTAATTTAGAGTTGAAATCTAAATCTGTGTCTAAAACTTGAACTTTTCTGGATTTCTTGAATCTTGTGTTCTTACCTTTTAACTTACCTTTTGATCTGAGTTTTTTTAGTGAACTTGGATCTGTTTATTGGGTGAAATCTGCAAGGATGGAAATGTTGTTCTGTTTTATAATATATGCAACATTCTTTTAAGTATTTGTCTGCTCAGTGACCTTCTTTTTTACAATTGTAGCATTTTGTGATTTCCAATACATCTATATTCATAGCATATTCATTACATCTGGATTAATACAAAGAGAAATTTCTTTGGTTGAGAAAAGAAATGATACTCTTCTTTTATTTGGCTTATTTGCTGAATCATTTGAATAGTTTCATCAATGGTGTGTTTCCATTGTTTGGTATGGAATATTTCTTCTATGATATCCTTTCTCATATTGTTTTCAAGTAACCAGATTCCAAATTGTTCAGGTATGTGAAATTGATGGAAAAGGATTTGCCATTTTGCTATGAATACATCTGTTGAGTGGCAATTTTGCTTATATTGGCTAATCTCTCTAATTGCCCAGTCTTTTTGTAACTGTGGTCAGAAAGATTCTTCAATCTTCCTTATTATACATTGCCAACTTGTAAGCTCTGTGGTTTCATCTATGAGCTTGGCAATTTTGACTTCTGCAAAGTGTGAACCTTTGAATCCTTTTAATCTTGATAGAATTGCATAGGCACATGCTTTGACATTTACTTTTGTGATAAGGATTCCTGGTTTGGCCATATTCAAGGTTGAGTTGGTAAATTGTTTAGGGTTGCAATTGATCCATGCTTGGATTTTGGTCTACCATTCCTTAAACTTTAATGGAGATCCATTATAGTTTCCAAGATCTGAAAATACTTTTACTTTTAATGATCCTGTGAATGGTTGAAGTGGTTCTTGTCCATGAGATATTGTACTTGCCTATTGGTGAAGTTCAAGAAGTTGTTTGGAGCAATTTTCTACTTCTTGTTGCTTAGTCACAGCATTGTTAAGTCATTGGGCTGCTATTCTAAGATCAGTTTCTAAACAAGTTCTTTCAGCATTTACCTAGGTGAGTTGTTGCTTCATATTTTGGAGGGCATTTAGAATGGCCATCCATTTTTGTTGGATAATGCATGCTAATGGAGCAGCAGCTCCTGGTGAGGACTGTGGGATATAATAACATCACAGAGTTAGTGTATAGTGAGGGCCAGTTGATTACTACTGCTCTGAATGGGATTTGAAGAGGTAGAGCTTCTATGTCTTAAAGGGAGTAATCTTCTAAATCTTGATTTTCTTGAAAACATCAAGTGTAGGTGATAAATAACAAAACAAGGATTATGGTAATGAGAAGAATGGCTATGATAAGCAATGAGTTCATCAATTACCAATCATTGTTCTCATTGTTATTCCATGAGTTGTCAGCAATGTTAAGTTCAACAGATACTGGCAATTCTATTATAAATTTATAAGTGTGATTTGGAGCTTTGAAGAAGAAATGAATGGAAATGGATTGGTTTCCATTTTTTCAGGATTGTCAAGGTGATGATTGCTGTAAAGCAAAGGAGTACTGTGATGGTGAAAATAAGAAGTGCAAATATATAATTCCTTTGTCTTTGCAAAGTATTTCTTTTTCTAAAGAGCTCTCTATTGATGAGGGTTTGGAAGTGAGATTAATTCCTACTTGTGCTGCTTGAGCTCTGATCTGTCTAGCTCTTTCAGTGTAAGCTTCAAGTAATTCTTACTGTCTTTGCCTGGAAATGGGACAAGATTGTGAAAAAAGTTGTTGTGGTACTTGAAAGTATTTTCTCAAGTTGCTATTTGCTCTTTGATGAATAAGAGATGCTCTATTGTTATAGAGAGGGGGAGCTCTAAGTTTGACTATGATAGATCTAGTGTCTATCATAGTTATAACAGTAATGGTAAGGTAAGTTGAGAAGAAGGTGAGAGTAAAGTGTAGAGATACAAGGACCAAAGTTAACACTATGGTTGTAAGGATAAACCCAAGTATGATCAATAGAAGGGTGGAAACAGGAACATCTTTCTCTATTTGATACTCAGTAGAGGTGGTGTTGGACTGGTATCTAATCATGATTTGGCTATTGCTGTCTGCATTCTTCAGCTGTAAGCTATTGTAAGCCCAGTTCAATTCCTTTCTTAATAATATGGTTAATATCTATATTGACCTGTATCTCACACAAAAGTTTGTAGATATTAAAACCAATGGCAGTAGTATCTAATCCATGGTGGAGTGAATGAAGGGTTGGGCCATGCAGTCAATAGTTAGATGATACATGGCTAGAGGATAGAAGTTGGATATGTATGAAGAATGGTTGTGATACAAGATGTGGGGCTATTCTCATGGGATATCAATTTAATGGTTTACTCAAAGAAGTTGGTGATCTTTGAGAAGTAGAATATGCTGGCAAATGACTATACCAGTTTGGCCAGTTTTGATCTTGTGGTGGTATTGAACAAGCTAGTTGCTGTTTGTAATTTTTGGATTTAATATTGTTTGGATTGATGGATGGTAAGGATAAGGAGTGAGGCTTGACTCTATTGTATTCTTGTATTACCTGGTGAAGTTCCTCACTTGGTTGGTAATCTTGATTTATCCTATGCTAATATCAGCTATTTCCTAACAGCTATGTAAACTGGTCAATACCAAGTGAGTGGAATGTCTTTCTACTTCATGACTGCAATTGGAACTTCTTGTCCAATATTCCTGGCATATGAGGTGCTGAATATGACTTGTGAGAGAGTGGACACTTATATCAGTAAGTGTCAGTCTTGTTTTATGACCTGCACCAAGTGTACTAACTGGTGGCTAACTTCAGTATTTAGGATTGGTGGGTGTTGATAATAAAGTATCATCAATGGGGTAATGATTTTTATTTTGATGAAGATTAGAATCAAGAAAGATAGAGGATGAAGGATAGGGTGGGGCAGAGGTGAAGATAGAGTAAGTCTTGTCCTAATAAAACAGCTAACTTACTACTTGGATCTTTATCAACTTCAAAGGCAATATTAATTGTTTGTTGATAAGACAATAGGTAGGAATGCTAAAGTGAGTGTTAACCTGAGTCAAGGTGTCTAGGAAATCCATCACTATACCTCCAGACAATGGAGATAATCCAATAGAAAGTGAGAGGAACTCCAAGAAGAACAAGACTGGAGATGTCTCTAGTTTGGCCATCTTATATACTATTCAATTAGAACTCCAAAGCGGAGCTTGAATTACATGAGGGAAGGTAAATAGATAACTGGATCATATCCTATTGGCCAGAGATAACTAATCTAACTCTTGCACATATTATATAATAAGAATGTTTTATATAATTGGCTTGACAAAGTGAAGCCATGTTGCTGACTAAGCTGCTGACTGAGTGATGAGTCAGTCCTGTGCTTTGATGAGTCATTATTTTGAGATAAGGGCTGCACCTGGGTTAAGGATATAATATCATAGATAAACAATAAAAAATAAGAGTTTAGGTTGTTGGCTGTATTGATGGATCTAGATTATAATATCAGTGATGATGTCACTGGTCTGGTCATTCATCATGTGACTTGTCATGTGATGTGGCTGTGTAAGTCACATGACCTGTGGAGACTTGAGTTGAAGAGAATAAGGAAAGGAATAAGGGAAAGATAGTGAGAAAATAGGAATAAAATAAGAAAGATATATAGTGTTTGTAACACAGTTTATAACACCTACCATAATGTACTTTTAAGTTCTGTTTCAGAGTTCTAATTGAATAATATATAAGATGGCCAAACTAGAAATGTCTCCTCTAGTTTTGTCCTCCTTGAAGTTTTTTCACTTTCTATTGGGTAATCCCCACTGTCTGGAGGTATAGTGGCAGATTCTCTAGATATCTGGACTTAAGTTAATGCTTACTTCAGCATTCCTGTCTATTGTGTTATTAGCAAATGATTGATATTGCCTTTGGAATCTAGCAAGATTCAAATAGTAAGCTGGCTGTTTCATTAGGACAAGACTACATTTATCTCCACCTCTGTTCTACCCATCTTGCTTATGGATTTATCCTGCATCAAGATCAAGTACCATCCTCATTCAAGACACTTTATCTTTGATACTCACTCCATTCCTTCAACTGAGTCAGCCATTGGTTAATAACACTTGGTATAGGTTATAAGACAAAACTAAAACTTATTGGTACTAGTGTCTACCCTCTCACAAGTCATCTTCAGTACCTCTTATGCCAGAAATATAGGATATGAGGTCTTGGTTGTAGCCATGAAGGAGGAAGACATTTCCCTCATCTGGTATTGACCAGTTGCACACAACTGTTAGAAAATAGCTAACATCAGCACAGGATTAACCAAGACTATAAGCTGAGTAAAGAACTCCACCAAGTTATCCAGGACTATCAAAGAGTCAAGCCTCACTTCTTATCCATTCTTTTAGACATTGATTTGAACAATATTAAACTAGAAGATTATGAGCAACAACTAGCTTGCTCACCACCACCACTTAATTGTGAATAGACTTCAGACTGGTCTGAGTGGTTTAGTTATTCACCAGCATACTCAACTCCTAAGAGATCACCAACCCCTTTTAATGAAGCATTAGATTGGTACTCTGTAAAAATAGCCCTATAACCAGTATCACAACCATCCTTCATATATATCCAACTCCTTCTCTCTAGCCACATGTTATCAAATTACTGCTCTAAAGCATCCACCCCTTATTTCCTCCATCATAAATTAAATATCACAGCTGTTAGTTTTGGTATTAGTAAATTTCTATATGAGATACAGATCAATGCAGACATTGATAACCTTATATGAGAAGGAATTCAACTGGACTTACAACAGCTTGCCACTGCTAAGTATAGACAGAGACAATCAGATTATAATCTGCTACCATATAGATACCACCCCTACTAAGTACCAGATAGAAAGAGACATTTCTATTGTCATTCTCCTACTAACCATACTTGGGTTCATTCTTACAATCCCAGTGGTAACTTTGGCCCTTGTATCTCTACTCTATGCTCTTATCTCCTCCTCCAATTACCTCACCATTACTATCACAACTACAATAGACACTAGATCTATCATAGTCAAATTTAGAGCCTCTCCTTTGTACCAAAATAGAACCTCTCTTACTTATCAAGGTGCAGTTGAAAACTTGAGAGAATACTTTCAAGCCCCTCAACAATTGCCTCAATATCTTTATCCTATACCAAGAAAAAAACAAAAAGAAATTCTTGAAGTCTATATTAAAAGAGCTCAATAGATTAGAGCTTGTGCAGCACAATTAGGAATCAATCTTGTCCCAAGACCTACTATAGAAGACTCTTCATAAGAAGAAGAAACTCTATGTGAAGATGAATGAATTGCACAACAGCAATCCTCATTCTCACCATTGCAATTTTCTTTTGTTTCATAGCAATCATAGTTTCTACTATCTTCAAAAACAAAAACCAATCTGTATCTATCTGATTCTCATTCAAAGCTCCAAACCACATATATAGATTCACAATCAAATCACTAGTATCTGTTGATCTCAATATTGTCAATAATTCATGGAACAATAACAATAATAATGATTGGTAATTAATAAACATTATCCTAATCATTGTTCTCTTCTTCATTATTATTATTATTATTACATCTCTCACCACTTGTATTCAACACTTTTATTGAGAAATCCAAGTTATCAAGAATCTTACACTCTCCAAGATATAGATATTTCCCCTTTTCAAATCTCACCTAGAGTAGTAGTGATCAATTGGCCATCATTGTACACCAACTCTGTCATTTTCTTATATCCCATGGTATATACCAAGAGATATATACAAACACAGTAGTCTTATTAAATAATTAACTCAAAGAGTTAATAAACTCTTTTTACTTCTATTCAACATATCTAATCCAGTCTCATCCAGTGCTATTGCTGGTGCAGCAAGAATTGCTCAACAAGAATGGGTAGCTGTTCTAACTGCATTGCAAAATGCTAAACTGCAACTCAATCAAGTAAACACTGACAAAACTCAACTTAAAGCAGATGTCAGAGTCACAGTTTAATAGCTGACTGACACTGTTATAAAACAACAAAAAGCTAAGAACTGCTCTAAGCAACTCCTTGGTTTACACCAATGGATAGGAACAACAGTCCATATACAAGAACCTCAACCATTTGTAGGATCTTCAAAAATAGAAGTATTCTCAGACTCTGGAATTTATAATGGATTACCATTAAAATTTAAAGAATAGTGCACCAAAATCAAAGCATGGATTGATTGCAATTCCAAGCAATTCACTAATTTGATCTCAAGCATGATTAAACCAGAACAGTTCATTATTGAAGTAAACATCAAAGCATATGCCTATGCAATTCTATTAAGATTAAAAGGATTCAAAGGATCACACTTTGCTGAAGTAGAAATTGCTAAACTTGTAGATCAAACCTCTGATCTTACAAGCTGGTGACACCTTACAAGGAAGATCAAAGAAACTTTCTAATCACAGTTGCAAAAGGATTGGGCAACTAGAGAGATTAGTCAATTCAAACAAGATTGCCTCTCAACCAATGCATTTGTATTGAAATGGCAAACTCTCTTTTATCAATCTGATATTCCAAATCAATTCAGAGTTTGGTTGTTAGAAAACAACACAAGGAAGGATATTATAAAAGAAATATTCAAAACAAAACAATGAAAACACTTAGTGGAAGAAATGGTTCAAATCATTCAACAAATAAGCTGAACAAAAGATAAGTATCACCTTTTTTCCCACCCAAAGAAATTTTTTCTATATCAATTCAAATGCAATGAATATGCCATAGATGTAGATGTATTAGAAATTGCAAAATGTCACAATTGCAAAGAAGAAGGACATTTAGCAGACAAGTGCTCAAAAGAATGTTGTGTTATAAATACTATGTATCTTTTTTATTTTACTTTTATTTTTCCATTATTTTTCCCTTACTACTCTTCCCATTCTCTCCAACTTGGGTCTCTACAGGGCATGTAACTTACACAGCCACATCACATGACAAGTCACATGATGGACACATCCAGACCCATGACATTATCAATGACATCATAGTCCAGATCCACCAAATATAGCCAAAGACCTAGACTTTTATCTCTTATTACTTATCCATAACATCATACCCTCAACTCCAGCACAGCCCTTATCTCAAGATAGTGACTCATCAAAGCACAGCATTGACTTATTTCTCAGTCAGCAACCCACAGCCCTACTTTGTCAAGCCAATGGTATAAGCTACTCTTATCATGCACCATATGCAAGGGTTAGGTTAGTTATCTCTGACCAATAGGATATGATCCAGTTATCTATTTACCTGCCCTCATGTAATTAGAGCTCTGCTTCAGAGTTCCAATTGAATAGTATATAAGGTGGCCAAATTGAAAACATTCCCCCTAGTCTTGTCCTTTTTGGAGTTTCTTTCACTTTTTATTGGATTATCCCCACTATCCAGAGATATAGTGATGGATTCCTTGGACACCCTGACTCAGGTTAACATTTACTTTAGTATCTCCTGCCTATTGTCTTATCAGCAACCAATTGATATTGCCCTTGGAGTTTTATAAGATCCAAGTAGTAAGTTGGCTATTTTAGACAGAGCTCAATAGATCAGAGCTCACATAGCATAAGTAGAAATCAATCTTGCCCTGAGATCTACTATTACCAAAGAAACAGCCTTTTTAAAAGAAGAAACACTCTGCAAAAACAAATGAATTATACACTTACCCTTTTTATCATTGTTCTCACAATTCTCTTCTATTTTACAGCAATTATCATTTCAACTATTCTTAAAAACAGAAACCAACTCATCTCTATCTGTTTCTCTTTCAAAGCCCCTAATCACATCTATAGATTTACTATAGAATTATTGGACCTGTTGATTTCAATATTGCTAACAACTTGTGGAACAACAACAATAATAATGATTGGTAAATTGATGAATGCACTGCTCATCATAACCATACTTTTTATTGTCATCCTCCTCATTTCATCTCTTACCACTTGTACTTGATATTTTTATCAAGAAAATCAAGACATAGAAGCTTATCCTCTTCAAAATACAAAGATTTCTCCTTTTCAAGTCCCACTTAGAGAAATAGTGACCAATTGGCCATCACTGCATACTAACTCTGTGATGTCACTATATTCCACAGTATATATCAAGAGATATGTACAGACATAGTAGTTTATTAGACAATTAATTCATTGAATTAATAAACCCCTTTATATCACCAACATGTCTAATCCAACCTCATCCAAAACTGCTGCTCCATTAGCATACATTACCCAACAAGAATGAATAGCCATTCTAAATGCCCTTCAAAATACTAAGCAATAATTTACTTAGGTAAATAATGAAAGAGCTTGCTTAGAAGCTGATCTTAGAATAGTAGTACAACAACTCACCAATATTGTGACTAAGCAACAAGAAGCTGAAAACTGCTCCAAACAACTTCTTGATTTACATCAATGAACACAGACCACTCCTCATGGTCAAGATATACCTTAACTATTTATAGGATTATCAAAAATAGAAGTATTTTCAGATCTTGGAAACTACAATGGATCCCCATCAAAATTCAAAGAATGGTGAACCAAAATTCAAGCATGGATTGATTGCAATTCTAAACAATTCACCAACTCAACCCTAAGTATGGCTGAACCAGGAACTTTCATCACTGAAGTAAATGTTAAAGCATGCATCTATGCAATCCTATTAAAGCTGAAAGGATTCAAAGGCTCACACTTCACTAAAGTCAAAATTGCCAAGCTCATAGATGGAACCACTGAGCTTACAAGTTGGTGATGCATAATTAGAAAGATTGAAGAAATCTTTCAACTCCAATTACAAAAAGATTGGACAACCAGAGAGATTAGCCAATACAAGGAAAATTGCCTCTCAACAGATGCATTTATATCAAAATGGCAAATCCTCTTTCACCAGTCATACATTCCTGAACAATTTGGAATTTGGTTACTCAAAAATAATATAGGAAAGGACATCATAGAAGAGATGTTCTGAACTAAACAACAGAAGAACACTATTGAAGAAACCATCCAGATCATTTAGCAAATCAGCTGAATAAAAGAAGAATATTGTCTCTTCTTACAATCTAAGAAATTCTCTTCATATTAGCTCAGATGTGATAAATACACTATGGATATAGATATGCTAGAAATTGCAAAATGCTACAACTGCAAAGAAGAAGAACATTGGGCAGACAAATGCTCAAAAGAATGTCACATATGCCACAAGATAGGATAACATTCTCATCTTTGCAAGTTTTACCCAATGAACAGATCAAAGTTCACTAAAGAATTTAGATCAAAAGATAAGTTAAAAATTAAGAACATAAAATTCAAGAAATTCAAAAAAGTTTGAGCCTTATACATGGATTCAGCAGACTCCAATCATGAATTAGAAGATTCTGAATCTTTGCAGTTAGAAGATGAAGACCTTTCATGTGCCATTAGAGGTATAAACTACAAAAAAATAAAGGCATTCTACTTCAACATGAAAGATTCTGAACATAAGAGAAAAGTCCTTCAGGCTTAAACCCTCAGAATGTTCAAGTCTGTGAAATGAATCCCAAACAAACTATGCAAACTTCTTTACCCTTAAAATTACCAATTTAAAAAACATCAGAAAATTCAAAAATCTCAATCTGCAGATTAGAACATGCTGTAGGACTAGATCTTTATTTATCTAAATCTAAAGATATTCTATCTGGACAGCAAGCTATCATTGACACTAATATTCAAGTGGCAATATTCTTAGATGCCTACAGAAGAATTGCCCCTAGAAGTGGACTAGCTGTCAAATCTAGAATCCATACTAGTGCAAGAGTCATAGACTCTGATTACCAAGGTAACCTCATAATTCTGTTAATTAATTAAGGAACAGAAACATTCAAGATAAATCCAGTGATTGAATTGCATAACTCATCATAGAGAAAATTCACTTCCTTGAAGTAGTTGAAGTAGCTGAGCTATCTACAATAAAAAGAGCAGTCAAAATTCAGATCTACAGGAATTAACCTGTATACTTCATCCTTCAAAGATCTCAAGATCAGATCCTTCACAAAACAAGAAATCATTATGCCTATCTGAATTACTCCCATTTGATTTCATTATGAATTCATTAAAGCATCCACTTTATTAGATAGTGGAGCAAATACCATGTTTGTTGACCAAACATGAGCTAAAAAAATCCAATTATCCCTTAAACAGCCTCCAAAACCTATAAAAGTCTACAATACAGATAAAACACCAAATTCTGCCAAAAACATTACCCATGTAGCAGAGATTCTTATAAATTATCAAGGACACTATGAACATGTTACTGTTGAAGTTACCAACTTAGGAAAACACCATAATCTAGAAATTGATTGGACAACTGGAACAGTCAAGCTAACAAGATACTCTATAGAATATCATATGTTAAATAATAAATCTATATTCATATAACAGATTGAATCAAAAGAAAGAGATTCAATTTGACACATCCAAATCCTCAAGAAAAAAGATTCCTCTAAATCAAAAAAGATCCCAGTGAAAGAAATTATTCCAAAAGAATATCACAAGTATCTTCATGTCTTCTCAAAGAAAAAATTAGAATACATGCCTCTTAGAAAACCTTGGAACCATGCCATAGATCTCAAAAATTCTTTTGAACCAAAGAAAGGTCAAATAATTCCCCTTTTTCCTAATGAACAACAAGAAGTAACTGACTTCATTGATGATCAACTTCAAAAAGGATATATCAGACCAAGTAAATCTCTTTCACCAAAATAAATTTATATTGGAGATACAACAATATATGCATTAAAGAAGGTGATGAATGGAAAGCTGCTTTCACATGCTACAGAGGATCCTATGAACCACTCATAATATTCTTTGAACTTTGCAACTCCCCAGTAACCTTTCAAACCATAATAAATGAAATATTTACAGAAATGGATGCAACAGTTGTCATTTACATAGATAACCTCATGATCTTTATGAAGACCAACAATCCAATAGAACACAACAAAGTAGTTCTTCAAGTCCTCAAACTCTTAGATGAAAATGACCTCTTTGTCAAACCTGAAAAGTGTACCTTTTGAACCAAAGAAGTTGAATTTCTCAGAATGATTATAAATTAAAATGAAATTAAAATGGACAACACAAAAGTGAAAGCTATCTTCAAATGGCCAATACTGTCTATCATCAAAGCCATCAAAAGCTTCCTTGAATTAGCAAACTTCTATCAATGATTTATCAACAGACATTCCAAACTCACAAAATCTCTTATTAATCTAACCAAGAAAGATATTCCATTTATTTGAACACAATCACAAGAATTAGCCTTTAATGAACTCAAGCAAAGATTCACCACAGTCCTGATTCTTGCATATCCAGATATTGATGTACAATTTCATCTTAAAACAGATGCTTCAGATTTCACATCAGATGCAGTTCTATTAATCCAAATAAATGACAAATGGCATCCAGTCATGTTCTTCTCCTACTCCTTTAACCCTATAGAATGCAATTATCCTGTAGCAGATAAGAAAATGCTTAGTGTCATCAGAGCACTAGAACAATGGTGATACTATCTTGAAGGAGCACACCAAGAATTTGAAATATGAAATGATTATGCAAATCTCCAATGGTTCATGAAATGTCAAAATCTAAACCAAAGACAAGCAAAATAGATCCACAAAGCAGATACTCAAATGGTAAAAGTAGACACTTTATCCAGAAGAGAAGACCATGCAGATGGAATAGATCAAAATAATCAAGGAATCCAACTCATTTCTAATTCCATGATTAAAACAGTTCAAATCACCACAGATGACTCATTCATCTTAGAAAGAATCTCCAGAATAGAAGAACCATAATATGACAATCACAAACTCATCATACCAAATGATTATGAATTAAAAATAGAAATCCTCTGATTACATTATGATATACCTATTGTAGAATACCCAGGTTATGACAAAACATTAGAATTGATCCAACAATCATACACATGGCCATAACTACCAAAATTTGTGAAAGACTATATTTCATGCTGTGACCACTGTGCAAGATTTAAAGACTCAAACCTTGCAACTTTAGGAAAACTTCAATCACTTCCAATTCCTAATGGATCATGGCAAGACATCTCCACAGATTTCATCACAGACCTGTCAAAATCCAATGAATATAACTTTATATTGATCATAGTTGATAGATTTTCAAAAGAAACTGAATTCATACCTTGCAACAAGTCCATTACAGCACTTGAAACAGCAAAACTCTATCTAACACACATTTGGAAAATCCATGGCCTTTTCCAAACAATAACTTCAGATTGTGGACCACAATTTGCATTACATGTCATGAAAGACTTGTGCAAAAGGCTAGGAATTATATCAAAACTCTTCATAGCCTTTCACCCACAAACAGATGAACAAACTAAACAAATGAATTGTGACCTTCAACAATACCTTTGTATTTTCACATCAGAAAAGCAACACAAATGAATTGAATGGTTACCAATAGTGCAATTCTCATACAACTTGAAAAGGCAAACCTCTATACAAAAGGCACCTTTCAATGTCACATGTTCCTATACATTTTGACTTGAATTTGAACATCAGTCAAAAGCACCTGTTGCTGATGATTTCATTGATACAATTAAAGACATAGTTGAACAAGTCAAAAACAATTTGTTAAAAGCACAATCACATATGAAAGCTCAAGCAGACAAACACCACTCAACAGCATCATGGTATGCAATTGGTGATAAAGTTTGGCTTTCAATAGAAAACCTAAAGTTATCTCATGCTTTATGCAAATTAATGGAACAATGGATCAGACCATATGATATCATTGACACAAAAGAAACTAATGTCTACAAACTCTGCCTTCCATCTTCCATGAAGATCCATTCAGTTTTAAATATATCACACATCAAACCATATAAAGAACACCTTACAAGTCAATCCATATTCAAACCTGGACCAGTTCTGGTTACAGAAGAATGAGATGAACAATATGAAGTTGAATTTTTTATTGACTTAAGATTCAAAAACAGACACCTTGAATATTTAGTCCATGGTTATGAAGAAGATGAATGCATATGGGAACCAACTGCTAATCTCAAGAATGCACCAGATGCAGTTGCAAAGTTTCATAAATTGCAACCAAGTGGATCTTGAAAACTTTGACTGATTGAAGTACAATTCTTCAACATTTTCTGCCATTGTGGAAAGCTGATATCTGAAAGGTCAATACTTCCTTTCAATTGCCTGGAAGTTGATTCTTAATAAGGGGATCATGTTATAAACACCATGTATCTCCCTTATTTTATTCCTATTTTTTTATTATTTTTCCCTTACTACTCTCTCCATTCTCTCCAACTCAAGTCTCCACAGATCACATGACTTACATAGCCACATCACATGACAAGTCACATGATGGACACATCCAGATCCATGACATTATCAATAATATTATAGTCTAGATCCACCAAATACAGCCAAAAACCTAGACTTTTATCTCTTATTGCTTATCTATGACATCATACCCTCAACTCCAGCACAGCCCTTATCTCAAGATAGTGACTCATCAAAGCACAGCATTAACTCATTGCTCAGTCAGCAATCCATAGCCCTACTTTGTCAAGCCAATGGCATAAGCTGCTCTTATCATGTACTATATGCAAGGATTAGGTTAGTTATCTCTAACCAATAGAATATGATCCAGTTATCTATTTACCTGCCCTCATATAATTAGAGCTCTGCTTCAGAGTTCTAATTAAATAGTATATAAAGCAGTTAAACTAGAGATGTTCCCTCTAGTCTTGTCCTTCTTGGAGTTCCTTCCACTTTCTACTGAGTTATCCCCACTGTCCAGAGGTATAGTGACAGATTTCCTGGACATCCTGACTCAGATTGATGCTTACTTTAGCATCTCCTGCCTATTGTCTTATTAACAACCAACTGATATTGCCCTTGGAGTCTCATAAGATCCAAGTAGTAAGTTGGCTATTTTATGTTGCATATATCACAAGACAGGAAGACACTCACATCTTTGCAATTTTCATTCAATAAACAGATCAAAGTTTACAAAAGAACTTAGATCAAAAGGCAAGTCCAAAAGTAAGGACAAAAGATTCAAAAAATCCAGAAAAGCCCAAGCCTTAGATATAGATTCAGATTCTGACTCTAAATCTTTAGAATCAGAAGACAAAGACCTTCCTCATGCTGTTAGAGGCATGAACTACAATGAAATGAAGGCATTCTTCTTCAATATGAAAGATTTCAAACAAAAGAGAAAAGCCCCTCAGGCTTAAACCCTTGGAATATTCAAGTCTGTAAAACCACTCCTGAACAAGTTATGCAAACTCCTTTACCTTTAAAATTACCAATCCAAAAAACATTTAAAACAGCTAAAATTCCAACTTATGGATCAGAACATGCTACAGGACTAGATCTTTATTTATCTAAATCTAAAGATATCCTACTAGGATAGCAATCTGTCATCAACACTGATATTCAAGTGGCAATACTCTTAGATGCCTATAGAAGAATTGCCCCTAGAAGTGGACTAGCTGTTAAATCTAGAATCCACACCAGTGCAGGAGTCATAGACTCTAATTACCAAGGTAACCTTATGGTTCTGTTAATAAGTCAAGGAACAGAAATATTCAAGGTCAATCCAAATGATCACATTACACAATTTATCATATAGAAAATTCATTCTCTCAATATAGTTGAAGTGGCTGAGCTACACTCAACAAAAAGAGTAGACAAAAAATTCAGATCTACAGGAATCAACTCATGCACATCTTCATTAGAAAATCTCAAAATTAGATTTTTCTCAAAACAAGATATTATTATGCCTATCTGAATTGCCCCCCTTAGATTTCATCATCAATTCACTAAAGCATCCACTTTACTAGACAGTAAAGCCAACACCACATTTGTTAATCAAATATGGGTCAAGAAAATCCAATTACCCCTTAAACAGCTTCTAAAATCCATAAAAGTCTATAATATAGATGAAACCCCAAACTCTGCTGGAAACATCACCCATGTAGCAGAAATCCTTATAGACTATCAAGAACATTGTGAATATGTCACTGCTGAAGTTACTGACTATTATAAATACTATGTATCTTTCTTATTTTATTCCTATTTTTCCACTATTTTTCCTTTACTTATCTTTTCATCTTCTTCAACTCAGGTCTTCATAGGTCACATGATCTACACAGCCACATCACATGACAAGTCACATGATGGACACATCCAGACCCATGACATCATCAATAACATTATAGTTCAGATCCATCAAAATATAGTCAAAGGTTGAGACTCTTATTACTTATTACTTATCTATAATATTATACCCTCAACTTCAGTGCAGCCCTTATCTCAAGATAATGACTCATCAAAGCACAGCACTGACTTGTTGCTCAGTCAGCAGCTCAGTCAGCAGTCATAGCCTTACTTTGTCAAGTCAATGGCATAAGCTGCTTTTATCACATATCATATGCAAGGATTAGATTAGTTATCTCTGACCAATAGGATATGATCCAGCTATCTAGTTACCTGCCCTCATGTAATTCAAGCTCTGCTTTGGAGTTTTAATTGAATAGTATATAAGGTGGCCAAACTAGAGGTGTTCTTTCCAGTCTTGTCCTCCTTGAAGTTCCTTCCACTTTCTACTGGATTATCTTCACTGTTTGGAGGTATAGTGATGGATTCCCTGGACACCTTGACTTAGGTTAACATGCCTTTAGTATTTCCTGCCTCATTGTATTATCAGCAAATGATTGATATTGCTCTTTGGAGTCTAATAAGATTCAAGTAGTAAATTGGCCATTTCATTAGAACAAGACTTATTCTTTACATTACCTCCACCCAACCCTCCATCTCTGACACACCTCTCATTTATGGACCCATCCATCATTAGAATCAAGTACCATTTCCCATTGAAGACACTTTATCATCAACTTCACCTTATTCTAACAACCATAATCAGCCACCAGTTAGTATATTTGGTGCAGATCATAAGCTAAGACTGACACTTATTGGTTTAAATATCCACCCTCTTACAAGTCATATTTGGTACATTTTATGCCAGGAATATTGGACAGGAAGTCCCAGTTGCAATTGTGAAGCAGGAAAATGTTCCACTCACTTGGTATTGACCAGTTGCATATAGCTATTAGAGAATAGCTGACATCAGCATAGAATTAATTAGAAATACCAGCCAAATGAAGAACTTTGCCAGATTATAGAAGAATACAATAGAGTTGAGCCTCACTCCTCACCCATCCCATCAAACATCAATCCAAACAACATTAAACCTAAAAACTATAAGTAGCAACTAGCTTGCTCACCACCACCACTTAATCATGAGACCAACCAAGATTGGTCTAACTGATTTAGTCATTTTCCAGCATACTCCACTCCTCAAAGATCAATAACACCTCTGAGTAAACCAATAGATTGGTATTCCATGAGAATAGCTCCACACTTTATATTACAATCATCATTCATCCACATCCAACTCCTTCTCTTTAGCTGCATGTCATCTAACTATTGTCCATATGTACCAATCCCTCACTCCATCCACCATGGATCAGACTCTACTACTGTTGGTTCTGATATTCATGAACTTTTGTGTGAGATATAGGTCAAGCAGATGTTGACCATATTATTAGAGAAGGAATTTAATTGGGCTTACAATAGCTCATTGCTAAACAGCATAGACAGAAACAGCCAGATTGTAATCAGACACTGATCAGACACCACCTCTATTGAGTATCAAATAGAAAGAGACATCCCCATTCCCACCCTTCTATTGATTATACTTGAATTTATTCTTACAATCCCAGTGTTAACTTTGGCCCTCATATTTCTACACTTTGTCCTCATCCCCTCCTCTACCTATCTTACCATTACCATTATCACTACAATAGATACTAGATCTATCATAGTTAAACTTAGAGTTCCTCTCTCCTATCAAAATAGAATCTCTTTTATTCACCAAGGTACAGTTGATAACTTGAGAGAATATTTTCAAGCTCCTCAACAATTACCTCAACAAACTCTTTGCCCTATACCAAGGCAAAGACAACAAGAGATTCTCAAAGCTTATACTAAAAGAGCCTGACTTATCAGAGCTCATGTAGCACAAGTAGAAATTAATCTCATCTCAAGACTTACTTTCACCAAAGAAATCTCTTCAGAAGAAAAAACCCTCCATAAAAACAAATGAACTTCACATTCACACTTCTTATTCTCACCCTCACAATTCTCTTTTGCTTTACAGCAATTATCATTTCAACAATTCTTGAAAACAGAAATCAATCTGTTTCTATCTGTCTCTTCTTTAAAACCTCTAATCATACCTATAGATTCACCATAGAATCACTGGTACCTGTTGAATTTAACATTGCTAACAACTTGTGGAATAACAACAATAACAATGATTGGTAACTAATGAACACATTGCTCATCATAGTCATCCTTTTTATTATTGTTCTCCTCATTTCATCTCTCACCATCTATATCTGATATTTTCATCAAGAAAATCAAGATCTAGAAGCTTACTCTCTTCAAGACATAGAGATTCCACCTCTTAAAGTCCTATCTAGAGCAATAGTGACCAATTAGCCATCATTGTACACTAACTCTGTAACATCATTATATTCCACAGTATATATTGAGAGATATATATAGATATAGTAGTTTGTTAAACAATTAAATCCTTGAGTTAATAAAACTCCACCCTATCCAATATATCAAATCCAGCCTCATTCAGAACTGCCACCCCAGCAGCATGCATTATCTAGCAAGAATGGGCAGTCATTCTCAATACCTTACAGAACACTAAACAGCAACTTATCCAAATAAATACTAATAGAACTTGCTTAGAAACTGAATTCAGGACTGCAGCTTAACAGCTTACTAATGCAGTCACTGCTCAACAAGAAGCTGAAAACCACTCTAAACAACTTCTTGGTCTATACCAATAGATAGCAAATACTTCCCATGAACAAGAACTTCCTCAATCATTTACAGGATCTTCAAAAGTAAAAATATTTTCAGATCCTGGAATCTATGATGGACCCCCATCTAAGTTCAAAGAATGGTGAATCAAATTAAAAGCATGGATTGATTGCAATTCCAAACAATTCACCAACTTGATCCCAAGTATGGCTGAATCAGGAATCTTCATTACTAAAATAAATGTCAAAGCATGTGTCTATGCAATCCTATCAAGATTGAAAGAATTCAAAGATTCACACTTCACTGAAGTAGAAACTACCAAGCTCATAGATGGAACTACTGAGCTTACAAGCTAGTAACACATAACAAGGAAGACTGAAAAAACCTTCTAATTTCAGTTATAAAAGAACTGGGCAACTAGAGAAATTAGCCAATATAAACAAGATTGTCTTTCAACAGACATATTCATTTCAAAATGACAGATCCTCTTCCACCAATCTCATATACTTGAATAATTTGGAATCTGGTTGTTGAAAAACAACACATGAAAGGACATCATAGAAGAAATGTTCTGAACCAAACAACAAAAGTATACTGTTAATGAAACAATCCAAATCATCCAACAAATCAGCCAAACAAAAGAAGAGTACTGCCTCTTCTCTCAATCCAAGAAATTTTCTTCATATCAATCCAGATGTGATGAGTACACTATGGATGTAGATGCACTAGAAATTGCAAAATGCTACAATTGCAAAGAAGAAGGACATTGAACAGACAAATGCTCAAAAGAATGTTGCATATGTCACAAGACAGGATGACACTCCCACCTTTGCAAATTTCATCCAATGAACAGATCAAAATTCACCAAAGAACTTAGATCAAAAGACAAGTCAAAAGGTAAGAACAGAAGACAAGTCAAAAGGTAAGAATAGAAGACACAAGAAATCTAGAAAAGTTCAAGCCTTAGATATAGACTTAGACTCTAACTCTGAATCAAAAGACTCCAAATCTTCAGAAATAGAAGACAAAGATCTTTCTCATGCCATTAGAGGCATGAACTATAAAGAAATGAAGGTATTCTTTTTCAACATGAAAGATTTAAAAAACAAGGAAAAAGCTCCTCAGGCTTAAACTCTTGGGATGTTCAAGACTATAAAATAATTTCCAAACAAACTATGCAAATCCCTTCATCCATAAAATTACCAATTCAAAAAACATCAGAAAATGCAAAAATCCCAATCTGTGGATCAGAACATGCTACAAGATTAGATTTTTACACATCTAAATTTAAAGACATTCTACTAGGACAGCAATCTGTCATTAACACTAATATTCAAGTGGCAATACCTTTAGATACCTACAGAAGAATTGCCTCTAGAAGTGGTCTAGCCATTAAATCTAGAATCTATACTGGTGCAGGAGTCATAGACTCTGATTACCAAGGTAATCTTATGGTATTACTAATCAATCAAGAAACAGAAACATTCAAGGTAAATCCAAGTGATTGAATTGCATAACTCATTGTAAAAAAAATCTACTCTCTTGAAGTAGTTGAAATAGCTAAGCTACACACAACAAAAAGAGCAGACAACAAATTTGGATCCACAGGAATTAACTTATGCACATCATCCTCAAAAGATCTCAAGATCAGATCTTTCTTCAAGCAAGATATTATTATATCTATCCAAATTGCTCCCTTTATATTTCACCATCAATTTGTTAAAGCATCTGCTTTATTAAACAGTGGAGCAAACACCATGTTCATTGATCAAACATGGGCCA